>CALZFC010000047.1:702500-822500 GCA_945643635.1 Allodiplogaster sudhausi
GAGAAAGTAAAGGATAGAAAAAGAGCGAGATTGAGAGCGAGGCATAGAGCAATATGTAGGAAGAGAGAGAGAGAGAGAGAGAGAGAGGAGAGGGAGGGAGAGGAGAGAACAAGAAAGAGAGAACGAGAGAGAGAGAGAGGGAGAGAGAGAGAGCGAGAAAGTGAGAAAGAGAGAGGGAATGAGAGAAAGGGAAGGATAGAAAAAGAGCGAGATTGAGAGCGAGGCATAGAGCAATATGTGGGAAGAGAGAGAGAGAGAGCGAGAGAGAGAGAGGGAGGGAGAGAACGAGAAAGAGAGAACAAGAAAGAGAGAACGAGAGAGAGAGAGATGGAGAGGGAGAGAGCGAGAAAGTGAGAAAGAGAGAGGGAATGAGAGAAAAGGAAGGATAGAAAAAGAGCGAGATTGAGAGCGAGGCATAGAGCAATATGTAGGAAGAGAGAGAGAAAGAGAGAGAGAGAGAGAGAGAGAGAGAGAGAGGGAGGGAGAGAACGAGAAAGAGAGAACGAGAGAGAGAGGGAGAGGGAGAGAGCGAGAAAGTGAGAAAGAGAGAGGGAATGAGAGAAAATGAAGGATAGAAAAAGAGCGAGATTGAGAGCGAGGCATAGAGCAATATGTGGGAAGAGAGAGAGAGAGAGAGAGAGAGAGAGAGAGGGAGGGAGAGAACGAGAAAGAGAGAACGAGAGAGAGAGGGAGAGGGAGAGAGCGAGAAAGTGAGAAAGAGAGAGGGAATGAGAGAAAGGGAAGGATAGAAAAAGAGCGAGATTGAGAGCGAGGCATAGAGCAATATGTAGGAAGAGAGAGAGAAAGAGAGAGAGAAAGAGAGAGAGAGAGAGAGAGAGAGCGAGAGAGAGACAGAATGAGAATTGAGAGCGAGGACCTGGAGGACTATCGGGAAAATTGAAATTCGTAATAGAGAAAAATTTCATAAAAAGTTGACATAGTATCTATGCCTTTGCAAAGTTGTTTAACACATTTCAATTAACGTAAAATAAGTAAGTAAATAAATAGACTAAAAGAATCTGATAATGAATATGATGTCTCCCCACGTCCATACGGACGTGGAGAGGAAACAGGGGTACGTGCATATTTCAGAGATAAGTTTCAGACACGTCCATATATAGTCTCTCTTTCTATACCGCTTTTTCTCTTTCTGTCTCTCAATCTCACTGTCTCTCTGTCTCTTTTTCTCTCTTTCTGTTGCTCTCTCTCTCTCTATATATATATATATATATCTCTGTATGTTGTAGGCTTGTTAATGTCTGTTTCCTGCACTTCAAATTAATGCGTGATCTCAGACGAGACAAAGATTCTTGTCTCATTGCATTGCCACATCTAACTGATCCTACTGTCAAGAAGACGTCGGATTGTTACTCAAAGTCGAATGTCAATGGCAATTAACATCCCGTAATATTTTTTATTTCATTTGAAAAATGCAACCATTCGTCTTGGACATATCAAGGAGTTGTTTTTTTGCTAATTTATATTGCAATCGCATTACGCTAAAGCGCCGGTTTCCTATAATCCACAGTTGAAATCATTTTACGATTTTGTTTTCAACGTTTTTCCTTTTTTTAACAGAGAAAGAGAGAAAAAAAGGGAGAGCGAGATCTCTTTGCATTTATTTTGTATTTTAATAAGTAGTAATATTTTGTATCGAAGTTAAATGTGGAATTTGACTTCATGATTTCTTTTAATTTACAATGCAATTTCAGAGTAACGATTCATTCGTGATTCTTGGACAATATGAACCAATTTTTGATGATGAGTGCCCCGATTTATTTCGTGTGCGTTATAGATGTACCAAATTATCTCAATTTTGGATGAACTTTTCCTCCGACATAAAAACATTACAAGGAGAGAGAGAGAGAGAGAAACAGAGAGAAAGAGATGGAGCAAAGGAATAGGTGTAAGGGAGAGGTGACGTACAGAATTGGGTTGCAGAACCAAGGAGCGTAATTCACTTCACTTCCGTTTATTTGATGTTCCGACATTCAGGGCATGTTAGAAATGTTTGCTTCATAAAACCTTTGACGTATGGATCAACGATGTGAATTTTTTTTTGTAAAAAATGTTCGGCAAACCCATTCTCTCTCTCTCTCTCTGTTTAGCTATCTTTCTCTCTATTTGTATCTCTCTCTTTCTCTCTCTCTCTCACTCTCTTTCTCTCTCTCGCGATCTCTCTCTGCTGCCGATAAATGTCTACTCCGCAGGTCTACTCGCCCAGCTCTATCAGCGACTCCCACAAACACCGAGACAGATAACTAACGATTTATGAAAGCTGTTTTCGAATGAATAAATTGACGTGTCATTTGAGTGTTTTTCATCTTCTAAAACCTGTAGTCTGATCGCTCTTTCACTGTGAATATTGAGAAGATCGTACGAAATACATACGGGACTGCAAGCTGGAAAGTCGAAGGTGCGCTTCAAGTCGTAATTTAAAAAAAAGAATAGTGGATGTGAAAAGAGATTAATGATAGAGAATGGAATGAATCAATACCCGCCGCCAAGGACGGCGCCGAGATAATAAGGAGGCCCCAAGAGGGACAGGAGATTCATCCCCTTTCCTGACCAATGGTCCCCTCATTCCCAGATTCCCTTGAATGAAAGGTTAGCTTCAAATGACAGTAGTCAATTTATTACTTTGATGACAGCTTTCATAGCTTGAATATGCCCTCTGTCCTCGTTTTCTTTCCTAAGTAATATGTCTTTCCTCAGAGATCAATGATATTTCCTCAGAGATTAGAGAATCTCCCTTATAGAATTGTTTATAGAATTATAGAAATATAGAATTCTCTCAATGCGCCAGGCACGCAACAATTCACTGCACGCAATCGCGACGAGTCAAGCTGGTCCGCTAACCACATCTCTCGTTCTCTCTCTCTCTCTCTCTCTGCTTCTGTATCTGTCACTGTCTCTCTCTCGCTCTCTGCCTTACCGTTATAACTAACCTAATATGGGATTTGTAGCAGTGAATATAGCGGATTGGTGGGTAACAGTTGGTATGGGACCTCGAAAGGGAAGGATGAAGACTACTGCGCTAACGGTCATATGGAAGGAATAGACAATGCATGATTTCGGAGGGAGAACAAGCGAAACTAGAATATGGAGGCGGCGATTTATTTGCTTGCAAAGAAATTGCAAAAGAAAATATTGTTTGTGTCTCAAATATCGGATATCCGGAATAATAGGAAATTGCCAACATTGTGATACATATCTATGTACAAGATTATTTTAAACTATGTAAAATAAATAAATGATAATGTGAGAATGGACACGATGCGGTGGTTCTAATAGCTGTTCACCATAGTCAACGTTTCGATAATTAAGTGAAGTATTGAATTCAACGAAGATGATAATACCACGAAATATAAAAATTAGTAGTGATTATGATAAGAGATTGAATCCTTAATCTCCTTAACTTAATATCGCGCACCTCAAATTTTATTAGTTTATTTATGAATAAATAAAAATTAAGAACACTCCTGCTTTGCTGATCTGCCATCCTTTTTTCCATTCGTAGATAAAATACTCAAGCATTCGATTGGCAGAAATATCGGACGAAACAATATGAACAAAATGCATTATTTATTTATTTTTATAAACGCCAATACTAGGTGAAGAAAATTTTTCATTAATTATTTTAAAACAAATATTATTTAAAATAATAATTCTTAAAACATTCATTCATATTCCACTATGCTTATATTAATTTTAACAACACTGTTTGCCTTCACGTTTATCAATGCGACATGCCCAGGTGGTTCTGTGACGCACGTTCACCTGAAAGGCTGGGGCTGAAAATCTCGTTCGATTTTAATGCAGGTGAAGATTCCTTCCAATAGTAATTAATGCATATCAAAGCATCCAAATTTTTCGATAAAACGGTTGCGATTGTATTAGGTTCCAATTTATATTTTCAATTAACAACGATGACTTGTGTCTGGCGAAATGGCACGAATTCAAGAGCTTGTTTTTGGCTACCTTAATTAAATTAATTAGAAATAATTTCATTTAATTTTTTGCGTTCGGGATGAATGTAAGTCAAGTTTGGGGTTTTTTCTGTTCAAAGCAGGCGAATTCGGCTTCGTTTAAAACGGTAGGGACAATAGCTTTTCAAAAAACAAGAAAATGGCACAAAATTATCACAGAGTCTTTCTATAATTGCATTGCTTTTTTTATCAGCCTTATTGCGCAGCACTTTCAATAAATTTTACACAACCATTATGAGTGGGAATATCCCAGTCTTCTTTTTCTTTGTTCGAAAATTATGTTCACATGCTGTGGATGGAAGTCATATATGCTTCATCTAATTGATAAACTATTTTGTGTGAGAGGTCAACAGCAGATTTTTCAACAAGATCGATGAAAGGAATATCAGTAAAAGTTGAAGAAAATATTTTGTTTAGAGTAATTGCATCTGAAAAGGACTCATACTCTCGAACAGAGCCTAATTCTACGCTTCTTGCTCACCGCTGCGCTTTCAAAAACTGAATGGTGAGAACTGGTAGGGATTGCACATTAAAAAAAAATCTTTTTTTTTTTAAATCAATACCCGCATTCTACATGAATTCGATATATTTTTCGAAAAAGAAAAATCGCCACACAGTTTTCTCACCATTCTGTCTTGCATATTGTTATTTATTATTATTAGTTCCTTGTGACGTCGCAGGTTCGCATGCTGCTATTAGCCCCTACCTTTCAATTGGATAAGCAGCAGAGAACCACCAGGACAGTTTGCATATATAACTTATATTCTGCTAATATTCTTAATGAACAATTTTTATAGCCATCTGTTTTCAAATTTGGATTATATCTTAATATTTTTTTCCGCGGCACCATTGTCAAATATATCGATTGTGAATATGTTATTTACTTATGTACATACAGTCCCGCTCAACATTGTTGGGTCCGGTATTAATAGTATTAATAGTATTAATATAAATAATACAAACTGGAATAGCGCGCTGAATACGCATTTTCGTGCAATTTCCGATGCGTATTATAATATTTCGACCACTAAGATTACGACTGTAAAGTCCGTTTTCAAAAATATGTTAGTGCAGTTGTAGTAAATGGTCTCTGATTAGTAAAATTATTATTCCTCCCTAAGTTATTTAGTTATTAAGCCCCCATCGACAACTGCGGGTCAATCCTCCTGCTGTTCCCTCACCAGCTTGTACCGTCTCTGGCCAAGACGAGGCCGGGCAGTGGCGCCCCCGGCTCGGTGCGACCCGTGTTCGTCGATCCAAACCCCCCCCCCTTACCCTCACTATTTACACTATTTGCAAATGAACAACTACAGTATCATATGAAATACCTTGCATTTACTGCATTTAGCACCTGGGCTTTGTCGTATTTTTTTTGCTGAAGAAGCTAGAGCCGTCGGGTCTACAAACTACAAATTAAAATGAAATTTTCGGAGCGCTTCTAATTTTTTTTTTTGAGTTTCTTGCTATTCAGTTTCTTTTTTTGAGTTTCTTGCTACATTTAAGCCAAAAACTATGAAGCTGAACATAATTATAACGTTGTTTTTGTGCGACTGAATCACACTTTTTTTACAAGGAGCTCTAAATAGTATTAAGATAATTAACAAGTAAATATACGACTATTAACAGTAACGGGAGTGCGGCTGCGGAATTGCGAATGGCAGTTACTCTTGGGGGGGGGGGAGGGACGAAGATAATTATGAAGCTCCTCTTCTGGAACCTCCAGAACTGCCCCCAGGGGAGAGCGAATGAGTGGATTGGCACCCAGATCGGCAAAGCAAGGTTTCTGAGGGCGAAGAAGGATCGAGGAGACAAGGAGAGAGGTGGAGAGAGGGAGAGAAAGAGAGAGAGTTGGAGTAGAAGAGAGGGAGAGAGAGAAAGCGATGGATGGAGCGGGCGATGAAGAAAAAGACAATGAGAGACAGAGAGAGGAATAATGTAAGACAGAATGGGAGAGAAGAGAGGGCGAGAGATGAGAGTAGAAATGAGTTAGAAAGAGGGAGGAAGAGAGAGAGAGAGAGAGAGAGAGACAGAGAAACTCCACAAAGTGCAACATCTCTTCCAAAGAAAAGAGAACTCGGAATTGTCAATTATTGCCCCCCCCCTCCTCATAAAATAAAATTCAGTTCAAGGTAAAAAAATCCTTTGCATGCCTATATGCGTGTGTTTTCTTTCTTTCTTATTTTTTTTAATTATTATTATTGAACAAATGTCAATCGAACTGGCAACTAGATGACTCCCAAAATTTTCATAAAATACGAACTGTCTCAGCAAATCCACCGGTGTCTGAAATACAAAATTCTTTCACTTTTCAACAACGTCTTTTGCAACGCTGGACGTGTTAGGAGTTATTTCGAAACAGTAAATCGGAAGCCATACTATTTATAACGGTAAAATATACCTAGCAGAATTAAATAAATATATATATATATATATATTTAAATTAAAAAAACACAGATATGTACTCCAGGAAAATACTTTACAGAGGATTTATTAAAAAAATAATTCTCAAAATAAAAATAAAGGTACATAAGTCCAGTCAGCTTCGTCTACACAAAAGTGATCTTATTCCCTATTCTCAATCTCGTTTCGCCCTCGAGGCTCTTCGTTAGGATCTACTCGTTTATTCGACAGAAATTTTTTTCCCTATCTCTCTGTCGCAGGTGTTTCTTCGTTATCGCCGAGCTAATTTCGCTTCTAATTCTAAGGCACTGACCGTTCCAAACTGGAGCTACGAGAAACATAATAAATGAAACAGTTTTTAACTTTTACCACTTCTTCAAGAACCTACCAATGGGGAGCGAGCTATTGCCGACACCAATCTGACTGCGCATGATTTTGGAGGGAACAAAACAATTATTTATTCAGCACATTTTTGTAGGCGTTTCCGCTGGTGTTCTTTTTTTTGCCGGCCGCGTGGTTTTGTGTGGCCCCCGACCTCCTTCTTGGCGGCTTTTACTTTTTGCGCATGGCCAGCAGCTGATTTGCGAAGCGGACACACACACGTAACCTTCCTCCCTTTTTATGACGAGGCGTGACTTTGCCAGTTGGGCTTCTAGTTAAGTGACTTTCTGTTCCATCTCGCGTTCGCCCAGGACAAGGAAATCCAAGTTTATGACCTCGGCGGTGTTGTTCTTTAAGATACGGCATTCCTTGTCACGTCATTCGATGTGTTTGCGAAGGACGAATGTTTGTTCGCAAAGAAGGAAAAGGAGAGAGAGAGGTAGAAAGGATAGATAGAGAGGAGTGAGAGGAGATAGAGAGAGGAGAGCGAGAGAGGAGAGAGAGAGCTAGAGAGAGAGCACGAAAAATCTGCAAAAGATGAACAGACACGGTCAAATAAATATTTATTGATTAAAAAACAAATAATATATTTTCAACAAAAAATCCTAAAAGGTCTATCTGAAAACAAAAAAGCTCTGTAGGGAATTGCCGAGACTTTTATGGTTAGCACAGCTCTTAGAACCACGACATTATGCCCAGGTTTGTCTTTTTTGCCTGGCTGATTTATATACATATGTATGTTCATAAATGCAGTGCATACTTGAAGTTTTAGCGTAATAAACTTTAAACGAATAATAATTTGTTTAAAAAAAACACTTAAAATTCTTATTTTAAAAAATAATCGTGCGTACAACAAAAAGTTGTAATAATCTTCAACTTCATTGCTTTTGGATTTCATAATTCCCCTTAAAATCAAACAGAATAATCATGTTCAATCAAGGTCATGTAAAATAGTTTGTTAACTCATTTATATAATAGATCGATTGCATTCACAGCAGGGATGTATCGGAATAAAAATTTTCATAACGGAATTCGGAATTCGGAATTCGGAAGGCCCCCTTTCATTACGGAATTCGGAAATCGGAATTCGGAAGAGAAAAAAGGTCGGAATTCGGAATTCGGAATTCGGAATTCGGAATTCGGAACTTCAAGTTTCAATAAGAAAAATAGGACTTTTTCTCACTAACTTCTATCTCCCGCGCTTGGGGCATAAAACAACCGTGAGATTAGATGGTGGATGTGCTCTGCCGTGCCATTAAAAGCTTGAGTGAAGGCTGAAGAAAACATTGTCAAATATTTTTATTTACTTTTGTTCTCTCGGTTTTGAACAGTATCTCGCTCCCATGGAAAACTTCTACCAATTACAGCAAAAGGTGCAAAAGTATATAAAATTAGTTCAGTAGAGGAGATATTTTCTTAACACATTTCATTTCCTCGCTCTGATCAGGCGAGAGATAATCGCTCTCAGCTCCTATCTCTTTCCACCCAATCGATATGAGAAAGCGAACCCAGTTCTCTCTTTCCCCGGACCTTGACGTCTCCTGCGTCGCTATCAAAGTATCTGTTGCCCTCATTGTCCACGTCGTTAGGAAGGCAACTGCTCAAGTCGATGGACGAGGAGAACAACAGTCGCCTGGCCAAGCTGGCGGAGTGCACCGACTGATTCACCGACACTCTACTTAACATCTCCTTGTAATGAAGCTCTCCGGCTTTTTCTCTATCGTGTGAAGAGAAGAGGACTGGGAACTAGCACAACAACCCTTTATTTAGCAACCTGCCTGATGGCAAGCAAAGAATAATACGAGGGAGGGGGAAGGAACCTCTCCCAAGGAGCGCTGCCAAGCAGACTGACTCTTTAGGTCAGGAAAATGATCACGTTAATGAGTGATTGCATAATTGATGTGCACTAGGGTAGGTCATCATAGTGGAAGGGCAAAGGATAAGATAAGAAGGGGAATTTGCATTACATCCTCTCCCAGCTACTCCACTCACTCCCAGGACAGTTATCTCCTACGCGTCGCGTCCGCAGTCGTACGCTGAACAGAGGAAGAGAATCGGGAGAAGGAAACACGGGCAGTGATCGTCGGCTCGGTGGAGAAAGGCTGCGATAGGGAGATCACCGAGCATGATAATTCCATGCTCATCTCCAACCTTGCTGCTCCGTTACGAACGGCTTCCGTTCTCACCTCTCTCCCGACGGCATCTCTCTGGATAACGTCAGCTGCCATCGGCACCCTCCAACTCGACCGCCCAACAAGGGAATCGGCTTGAGCACCGTGTCAAATATGATTCATCGAACTTTCGTGCTAAATGGCTCTAAGTGGCCGAAGCGTCAGACGAAATCTTGACTTTTGGAGGTGTCTGTATCTCGGGCCCCCAGGGGTCCTAGAGATCTAATCCTTTTTGATGGAGTTCCGTACCGTGCCTTGGCTCAAACCACTAACCGATCTACTTTAGACGCGAGAACTTTATCATTTCAGTTTATGTCAGCACTTTATATGTTGTGAAGTTTGGAAATTTAATTCAGTTTTACCAAAATGCGCTTCCCAAAAGGTCTCCACTTATGAAAGATCCCCAAAACATTTCATTGTAATTTCGCCAGGCTAAAAGTGAAAGCTTCATTAAGATTTGGTCAAACTGGCGTCAGTTTTCTCAGGGCTGGCTTCAGTTTTTTTCTTAGATTAATACATAAAATGTGCACGGCTGAGCTACAAAATTCCGAAAAAATTCCGAAGAAATGGCCTTCATAACGGAATTCGGAATTCGGAATTCGGAAGGCTCCCTTTCATAACGGAATTCGGAAATCGGAATTCGGAAGGGAAAAAAGGTCGGAATTCGGAATTCGGAATTCGGAATTCGGAATTCCGATACACCCCTGATTCACAGTTGAAAAGGTGCGAATTAGAAAAAAAAACATAACTCAACCGAAGCAAATAGAAGATAACGGTATCTATGATGTGGGCTGAAAACCCCCCTGTTCTAGATCAGATTAGGTCAATTCTAGATAGTTTTAGTGTATAAAGCGTGTGTTAAAGATGTGACGCGACGTGGCTTGACTTTTCATGGTTTGGCGTCTAATATAAGTCAGCGACGCACGAAACCATCTCTCGCACGCCTTCGCGGCTGCTCCGGACCTGGATTCTAATTGTAGGTCTGCGATGTTGGTGCTTCATTGCACCATTCGATGTGAGCGAGAGAAGATGCTGATGCATATTATTGTATATTCGGAAAAACCTAGAAATAATATGTTTTATAATAATAAAAGACATATCGACAGATCTCTTTAGAAAAAGAACCAGCACATAGGGGATTGCCCCAATGTATGGAAGTATGACAAGTGAAGATGTACGAGAAAGGCAAAAAAGGTGAGTGCGTTGTGAAAGTCGAAGAGAGAGAGGAAATGAAGTCGAGAAGAGAAACGAAGTCTCCTTGCGATGCGAAAAACAAAGAGAAAGGATTTGAAAAATGTTGCAATAGCGAGCAAAAGTCTTCCATTGGTGCAACATGCCGTGCACTCTTTGTAATCGGGGCGATGGAGTGATCTATTCTCACGCTCGCTATTCATTTACAAAAGAACTTCGTTAGATTATCAAAAGTTAAAAAAAAATTTTCAAATAGTAGAAATAAATCCAAGGAGAAGAACAGATTCTTAGCCTTATATATGCCTTTTTTCGTCTATTAAGATCTCGATCTCCTGAGATATATATCATTTGTTACAAAACATATGTAATTCCTTTGATTTCATTTTCATCAATTGTCTGGACGCCTCAGAAGAAGGCGCTCATTTATAAGATCGAACACATTCAACATGTTTTTACTAGACTGCTTTTTATTCGTTGCTCCTCTGAATCGAAGTATATTCCTCTCTCATCTGTTCCATGCTACAATGATAGACTTTGCTTATATTCCCTTCCTTTCTTCCTTCTTCAACGAGTTAGAACTGATCTCATTTATTTCCATAAATTGCTTCTCGGCTTAATTGATCTACCAATTAGCAAATTTGTGACATTTAAACCTTGCAATAGTCGTGTTTCTAGTTTTAATTTAAATTTGCCAAAGTGTAATTTGGATCTACGTCGTAATTCGTTCAGTGTCAGAGTTGCTAGGTGGTATTGTCAGTTACCAGCTTCCATTCTCTCTTGCCGGAATGTTGAGTCTTTTAAACGTGAGCTTCTCAATTTGTCTCTTCTTTAATTACTTAAGCTTGACTATCCTCGTATCTAGCTTGGTCTCAGTGTTAACTTATTTAGTCATTTCTATTTAATATTCACTATTTACTATTTATCTATGTTTTAATTACAGCAGCACTTTCTTTATCTCCCAAGTCCTATCACTCTCACTTCCCCCATACAGCAAGTGCGGTGGTTCCTCTGAGATGCACCCTCCTCAGTGCACATTTCTAATGGGCCTTGCCAGCCCTTGGGACCTGATCCACCCCATCTCCGGGTTACCCTTCACCCGAGCAGAGGACTACTGTGGCTACTGTATCCCTCTCCCTCCCCCTTCTCACGCTGCTTGGACATCTCTTTTATTTGATCTTCATTTTCATGTCTTTGTGTCGTCACATCCTTAAAAGATGTAGATAAACAATTAAACAATTAGATTCTCAAGCCAGCAGAAGGAGCGGGCGTCGCGGATCGCTCTTCGGGCCCCAGCGCCTCCGCTCCTCATGTTTATTCAGTCATTTTAATAGATCGATTGCATTCACAGTTGGAAAGGTGCAAATTAGAAAAAAAAACATAAGATAACGGTCTGTAAGAAGTGGGCTGAAAAACCCGGCTGTAGATCAGATTAGGTCGATTATAGATAGTTCTAGTATATAAATCAGAAAGAGAGACTAAATGAAGTGGAGAAGAGAAAGAAAGTCTCCTTGTGATGTGAAAAAACAAATTGAAAGGATTAGAAAAATGTTGAAATAGCGAGCAAAAGTCTTCCATTGCTGCAACATGCCGTGCACTCTTTGCAATCAGGGCGATGGAGTGATCAACAACCGAGAAGTTTTATGTTGAGAACTGCATTGAGAACCACCGATTGATATTCATTTTCATATTCATATTTTCCTATTTATTTATTTGTTTGCTTTATTAAAATTAAAATGTGCTAAAGATGTGACAATAAAATGAGACAATTATGAAACGAAACAATTATGAAATGAGACAATTACCATTTCATAATTGTATGTACGGGTCGTCAGAGATCATTCATAAATCCATAATAGGCGAAAATAGCCAGACATTTTATCTCTGCAATCTCATATCTCTATCTCACATCTCATATCTCTTCAAGATTGTTTAACAAATTTAATTTAATGTAAAGTAATAATAAAATAATAATAACATGCTTTAAGAATCTGAGAATAGACATAATGATCAGTGTTCACAAGAAAACGTCTCGCTAATTATAAGCGGTACGTGCGTGTCCGTATATTCGAGGAAAGGAATGATTTTTTTTTCTGAAATGCATTGAGAGTGAAGAGATTGAGGAAAGAGCATAGAATTCCAAGTTTCAGAAGGATGTTTAAAGTGTTGGAAGTCAGAGTGAGAGAGAAAGAGAGAGAGAGGGAAGGGGAGACAGAAAGAGCGCAAGAATAAGCGAGGGGGCGAGAAAGGCCAATATCTAGAGGATTCATACCTGTATGAAGAAGAAAAAGGTATCACAGTTTGTTTTTAAGTGAATTTATGAAAGACATAAAGCTATTAAGTTGAAGATTGTTTAACTTTGGTTTTGTGCACACTAAAATTTTTAAATCAAAATTTGAAATTCACGCACATTTTGGAAGTCTTATTAAGTAAAAGAAAATTCCAATATGTCCTAAGTTTACAATTTAAATATTTCATTCAGTGGAAAAAGGAAGGCTTGGGCATGATGCGGTGGTTTTCACAGTAGGACATATCAGAAAATATCTCTGGAATCCCTTTACAATCTTGGTAAGGTAATCATAATTTGGTAACTATGCAATTAAGTAAAGTAAGACGCACGTGCTCTTCTATATTTATTTAAAAGAAGTCTAAATAAAATTAAAATAATATGAAAATTTTGCGAATATGTGATTACTTAATGGGTGAGCAAACTGCGGGCGGCAGATATTATTGGGGATGGGGGGGGGAGGTTGGACGGAGACGACTGCGCAGAGATGTTGATCTGGAAGCTCCTGGAAGTGGCGGACTGCGTCAGGAGTTAGCAATCTTTCTTTCGGATATATACTGCCTGGGTTATTCACTCCCATTCTCTGTGCTATTTGGCAGGTTGCACGCTGCTTGAAAATAGCAATGAGAGTGCGAATAGAGATGATCGCCCTCCTCTTTTAGCAAGCGTTATCCCCGTGGATGACAATTGCATTCATCTCTATTTTAGCCATCATTCCCGTGGAGTTTAAAACTTCACTTCCTTAGCCCGATTTTAGCACCGTGTATAGTTACCGAGGCGTTTTTTTTATTGAGAACAGCTATTAGAACCATCGAATCGTGTCCATCCCAATGCCATATTATACTTGTCCCTCATCCTTTATATTTAAAAAAGTTCCCTAAAATATCATCCATGTATAAAATACAATTTGCAGAGCACCGAAAAAAAAAGTAAGAGAGAACGAGAGAGAGAAGAAGAGAGAGAGGGGAGACAGAGAGACAGAGACAGAGACAGAGACAGAGAGAGAGAGAGAGAGAGAGAGAGAGAGCGAGAAAGATTGAGAGGAGCATCCGCAACGGAGATCGCGAGATGGAACAGTACGTCGCTGACCTATCAGCCCAGCTGGAAAGGCCACGTGAGGAAGAGATAAAGAAATCTGTTTCTTGATGTGACTTGAAAGGCCGGCTTCACCCGCCAGTGGACGATTGACCTCCTTCGTCTCCTTAATGTTCTTTTATAGATGTGACAAAGAAAGGAGATAATAATTTTAGCATCACCAAACACCATGAATAAATCAGAAATCTGTTATAGAGGAAAAATTTCCTGAAATTTTTACGGTCATTACAAGACTTTTAAAAAACATTTAATTCAATGAATGTAGATAAAATAACTTTAAGAATCCGATAATGAACAGGATGCCGTGGTTTTCAAAGCAGTGCTTACCTGAAAACGGTTCGATAATGATAATGGTGTTGTTCTTCTATGTGTTTGAGTAAAACAAAATTATGCACTCATGCGTCCTTCTTGATAACGTCCTTGTTGTACATAATAAATTTTTCAAATGAATATGGACGGTCAGAATAGGGCTGACAATGAGATCGCAATGTTCATCACGGAGACATTTTATGATACGCGACTTTGTCAGTGTCTCACGAATTACATATTTCTAGAATTATGAACATTTCTGGAACTGATTATTTGAATGGAATGACAATATTCATTCAATTCTTTGTGCACAGAATCGAACATTGCCATTTCGAAAGATGATATCAACTTGAAGAGAACACAAGAAAAGGACTTGATTCTCATCGTCACAGGGAACATTTTCAACATTTGCCTGCAAATAATTCGTTGTGTGAACAGCTGCGACCAGAGTATTCTGCATGGGTTTGACTGCCTTTTTCTCTATTTTTCTTCTAAAAGGAGTATAACAAGGAAGAGATAGAGAGAGAACAAATAAGGAGAAAGACGGAAAGCTAAAGAGATAGAGAGGGCGAGCAAAGAGAGAGATTGAGAGAGATAGAGAGTAGGACAGAACGAGAGCGAGGTGAGAGAGGAGAGGGGTGGAGAGGAGAAAGGGGCACAGTCTTGTGTTAGATTAAAGGCGCCGCTTCAACAGCCTGAACTCTTTCCTCTGCTTCTCTCCTTGCTCCTGTCTTTGCTGCTCTCGTTCCTCTCTTTCTCCTCTCGAGACTATCCGTCCTGCATTTTTTATTTTTCTCTTAATCAAAAAGAGAAAAAAAACATTGCATACAAAATCAAAAATTATTCAGCTGCCGCTCTTTGGTACCCGGTGCTTTAGTCTAATGCGATCGAAATATAAGATGAGCAAAATACGAACTTGTTGATTCGTTCGAAGTTCATCTTATTGTCGCATATAACAAGGCCTAGTCACCTTTTTAACTTACATTTGAACGTCCAAAACATGCGGAACAAATACTACTTTCCCTAATAACAATGCATAAAATTTTTTGCATAAACGCCAAAATTTAAATCATATTAGTTTATTTAAAAGCAGTAAGTCAAACCTTTTATCTGAATATATCAGGTTCGACTCCGGAGACATTTTATAATGTTCACTGCTTTGAAAACCACCACATAATGCCCAGGTTAGCATTTTCCGATATATCCACATTTAACTTTTTTTATTTTATAAAAATTTCAAGTGTACAAAAGATAGAAAGCGAGAGAGAGAGAAAGAGAGAGAGAGAGAAAGAGAGAGAGAGAGAGAGAGATAAAGGAAGAGAGAGCGAGAGAGATAGAGAGGAGAGACAGAGTGACACAATGACAGAGAGAGAAAGGGAGAGACAGAGAGACAAAGAGAGAGGCACAGAGGGAGAGAGAGAGAGAGAGTCGGGAATCTCGATTGACGCCAATGAAGAAGCCAAAGAAGGAGAGAATGCAGCCAAGGCGACACACTTCTCTCCTTTAGCCCTGATGAGTGCTGCTGTGCTCTTGTTGCGGAGAGGACATTATCAGTAGATTGATTAACGACGTTTTTTTTGCACGTAATCGTATGTTTACTTATTTACCTCCGTTATATATTTTAAAATTATTGAGAGATCCTGGTTAACAAAAAAAGGATGCATCCGTCATTCACTCATTTCCTTTTATTGGTGCCAAATTATTTGCCATAGTACTTGAAGAAGAGACGCAGCAAGAATCGTTCTTGTGAATGTCAGATAATCTTTTATCATAAGCACTGTTCGGAGAACCACCGCCACCGCATCATAAAACGGTTTCCTTTTTCGAGTGACTGAAATTCATACGTCCACAATATGCATAGTTTTGTACATAAATTCAGAGTATATTATTAGTTTTTATTCATTAGTTTAAAAGTAAAATCTAATAAATCATATATGTAGCTATTGTAAGTGATTTGTGCGATAAATTGTTAACGGACAACAATGTCCTTTGCCCCTCCCTCCCAAGAATATTTCATAAAAATAAATTTATTAACGATTTTGCAGGATTCTGATTAAACCTGATTATTCAGTTTGACTTTAAGAGGAATTCTGAAAGCCAGAAAGTAATGTATCAAGTTGAAGATAATTATGTTTGAGGTTGTTAACATGAAATAAAAAAATTATGCGGTGGCTCTCAGAGAGTAAGAACAATGAAACAACTGAAAATAGTAACTGTGATGTCAAATCATTCTCGTTATTGATTCCTCTTACCGATGTTCGTTCTCTCTCTCTCTCTATCTCTCTTTCTCTCTCTCTCTCTTTCTCTCTTTCTCTCTCTCTCTTTCTCTCTCTCTCTCTATCTGTCTCTGTCTCTCTCTATCTGTCTCTGTCTCTCTCTGTCTGTCTGTCTGTCTCTCTCTCTCTCTCTTTCTCTCTCTCTCTTTCTCTCTCTCTATCTGTCTCTGTCTCTCTCTCTATCTCTCTCTCTCTCTCTCTCTCTCTCTCTCTCTTTCTCTCTCTGTATCTGTCTCGGTCTCTCTTTGCCTCTCTTTCTGTCTCTCTCTTTCTCTCTCTCTTTTTCTCTCTCTCTTTCTCTCTCTCTCTCTTTCTCTCTCTCTCTCTTTCTCTTTCTCGCCTCCCTCTCTTCTTCTTCTTCTTCACCAAATCCGCAAAAAAGTGATCATACCATCCACTCTACCGAAAATGTGCCACTGAACAGAATGTGGGGAATACAATGAATGCCATTTTAAAACGACTTTAGATTGTGCCCGGTGGTTTGCATGAAATCTCTCCTCCTAAAAGTGCTTATCTCGCTGAATTTATTGATCGAAGCTGATGGCTATCTATTAATTTGGCTGTTCGTCTAAAATAATCACTCTACTAATCCACGGTCGCTTCGCCGTTATCTCGCATTCCCGACTTCGAGCCTCCCGTAGCAACTTCTCTGTACTGGATTTCTCTTCCATTATTTATCAATTTACAGACTTACATACATATCATAGCTAACTCGTATCACCTTTCAAATATCTCGAGAAGCGGGAAAATAAAAGATACGAAGATGTATGCGATGGAATCTATTGGGTGTCCATGGTTCTGTGCATGCTTCAATAGAATCTCTTCGCTCCGCCACCCGGATCGATATCCTGCGGTGGGCGAGAAGAGGAAGGAATGGAATGGGAAGAGAAATGGAAAGGGCAACAACTATCGTAACCCGCGTCGGTCATCACAAGATATGTATATTTTTGGATGTGTTGTCATCTTCGTCATTCTACAACAAATGTCTCTCAAATGTCACAGTTTCATGCTACCGCAGGGCATATTTACGTCTAGGGATGGTCCACAAGGGAGTCTGCCTCGAGAGAGAGTCTTACCTTGTTCTCTGTCTCTGTTCTATATCTGTAGCTACTCTCGCACCTACTGCACTGACTCTTCACTGTCCTAAGTGTCATTTAACGTAATCTCTCTCCCTCTCTCCCTCCTCTCTTTATCTGTCTCTCTGTTTCTGTTTCTCTTTCTCCCTCTCTCCCGCTCTCTTTCTCTCGCTCGCTTGCTCTCTCACTCACCGTGAGACGCAAATATATCCAATAAGACCGCTGTAATGGCATCAGACGCTACCGTAATTCTTATTCATACAAAGTCAAATGGTATAAAAGCGAATAACACCTCTATCTTTATTTTTCTGCCTCTCTCTCTCCTATTGTTCTCTCTCTCTTTCTCCTATTGGTCTCCCTCTCTCTCTCTCTTCTTGCTTTCTTTCACTCTCGTTCTCGTTCCCTCTCTTGTTCTCTCTCCTATTGTTCTCTCTCTCTCTCTCTTCTCTCGCTCTCTCTCTCACTCTCGTACTCGTTCCCTCTCTTGTTCTCTCTCTCTCTCATTCTCCCTCACTGTTCCACTCTCTCAACCATTCTCAAATCACGTATGTATTCTCATTTCGCACATTGACCCGCTTGCCGTGGCAAATCTTCCTCGCTTTTTGGCAGAGAGAAAGAGAGAGAGAGAACGAAAACTATAGAGAGCGAGAGAAAAAAAGAGAGAAAAAGAGAACGAGATAGAGAAAGAGAAAAAGATAATGAGAAAGAGAATACGCTTGCTTTTTTAACAGAAGGTATTCTCAGGCAGTCGCATTGATCTTTCCTGTTTACAATTATATACAAGTAAACAAATGTACTAAAACTGACAAATAATATGGTTAATAAAATAGCACATGGCGATAGATCTCTGAAGGAAGCAGACCAGGACAGAGCTGATATGCAAGCTATGAAGGCTTTCTTCGAATTAAATGAATAGACGTGTCCTTTTCTTCATGGAAAGCCTTTACACACAGAAAAGGGAATTACGTGGAGCGTAACTTTCGACTTACGCAGGCCTCTTCATCCTTCATTTTTTTCACTGCTAAAAGTCACATATTTGGTTATTTATAACGGTAAGGCAAAGAGAGAGAGAGAGAGAGACAGCGTCAGAGAAAGAAGCAGAGAGAGAGAACGAGAGATCTGGTTAATTGTAACATATAAGCAATTCTATTAGGAGAGCTTCCAGAAACATTCTGCAGGGACTTCCCGAGACTTTTATGATGAGCACAGCTCTTAGAACCACGGCATCATTCCCAGGTTTGCCTTTCACGAGGCTGAAATATATATATACATGTTTGTACATAATTCAGGGCATACTGAAAATTTTTAAGAAACTTTTAAGGAATAATAAATTATTTTTTAAAAGAATTTTTAAAATTAATTTAAAAAAAAATTCGTGTGAACAAAAAATGTTGTAATTATCTTCAAATGTATGAACCGGGCTGAAAACCCCGGCTGTAGATCAGATTAGGTCGAATCTAGATAGTTATAGTATATAAAGCGTGTGTTAAAGATGTTGATGCATATTAATGTATATTCAGAAAACAAATAGAAATAATATGGTTTAGACGTAATAATAAAAGACATGGCGACAGATCTCGTAAGCAAAGGAACCAGCACATATGGGATTGCCCCAATGTATGGAAGTATGACATTTGAAGATCGAAAAGGTGAGTGCTTTGTGAAAATCGAAGTAAGATAGAGAGGAGATGAAGTGGAGAAGTGAAAGAAAGTCCCCTAACGATGCGAAGAACAAAGAAATAGGATTTGAAAAATGTTCCAATAGTGAGCAAAAGTGAATGGTCTTCCATTACTCCGATGTTGTGATCGGGGTGATCTCTTCTCACGCCCTCTAGTCATTTACAAAAGAACTTCGTTAGATTATCAACTGTTATGATTCAATGTCAACATTTAATTTCCTCTTGAATTGAGTAAGATAGCAGCACCTGGTATAATTACCGAGACATTTTATATTGAGAACTGCAATGAGAACCACCGCTTGATATTCATTTTCGTATTCTTATCGCCATATTTTTTATTTATTTTATTAAAATTAAAATGGTTTAAATGTGACAATGAAATGAGACAATTATGAAACGAAACAATTATGAAAAGAGACAATTATGTTTGAGTCGCCAAAGATTATTCATAAATCCGTAATAGGCGAAAATAGCCAGAAATTCCTCTCATTGACAGAATGCGATGTTCTCAAAGCAGTGTCCACAAGAAAACGCGATGCTGTTGGGTATCCGTGAGTAAATGAATGATTATAATACCACCAAAGAGTCCGACATCTGCCTTACAATGTCTGGCTCCGCGACGGAGATCTCACGGCTTTTAAGAGAGCCAATCTGAGAGATTCGACCAGGGCTCTATGTAAGGCATGTCGGGAACAAAATTATTTTTTGATTTTCTTTTCCTTCTAAAGGCATCCTAAAAAGACCTCAAAAACATTTTTTCCAAAAATTATTTTCTTCAGTTTACCATGGATATGCACCGAAAACCCGAAAAAACTCAAAAGATCATAACTTTGTTCGTTGTTGAGATATATTAATTTTGAACTGTTTATTAAATTCCAAATTGAAAGGCGCACAAAAATCGTGTTAATCACTTTTTAAAAATATTTCATTAAATGCCTCATTTTGGCATTTTAATATTTCGAGTGGTGCGTTTGGGGCATAAAAACCCCCCCATGTTAAAAAACTGAAGGTTCCACGTGAAAGAGCGACCTTTTTTACAGCTATTTAAATGCCTTTTACTAAAAAACTCCGATACACCTGTTTCAATATTTTGACATGAAGCGCGCGAGTTTGTCAAAATGGCGCATTTTTCGGCCGCCGAGGCACCGTGCAAGCGCATTCATCGATCCATAACTGCGCTCAATGTCAATATTACAAAATCGTAAGTATATCATCTAAGAGCTCTCACGGAGGTCTTCAAATGTTATATACATACTTTTATTGAAAAGTTTCAATTTATATGGGAAATTTCGTTCTGTACAATTAGAAGGCTTAAAAATCTACTTCAAAAACGTTTTCGCCTGTCGAAACATACATCATAAGAAAGAGGATGAAATTTGGTACAAGATGAACCCCTTTCAATGGAATTTCATGCATACGATCTTTTGTTATAAGTCATAAAAGTAGTGCCAGTAGCGTCGCTGTCATTTCGCCCAAGAATTCACATTTTAGGTTATTCGAATTAGAATATTCCAATCCTTTTTTTCTACAGTTTTTCCCATGAGGCCTTGTTATACTACTATTATGGCTTATAACAAAAGATCGTATACATGGAATTCCATTGAAAGGGGTTCATCTTGTACCAAATTTCATCCTCTTTCTTATGATGTATGTTTCGACAGGCGAAAACGTTTTTGAAGTAGTTTTTTAAACCTTCTAATTGTACAGAACGAAATTTTCCATATAAATTGAAACTTTTCAATAAAAGTATGTATGTAACATTTGAAGATCTCCGTGAGAGCTCTTAGATGATATACTTACGATTTTGTAATATTGACATTGAGCGCAGTTATGGATCGATGAATGCGCTTGCACATTGCCTCGGCGGCCGAAAATGCACCATTTTGACCGACTCGCGCGATTCATGTCAAAATATTGAAACAGGTGTATCGGAGTTTTTTAGTATAAGGCATTTAAATAGGGGTAACAAAGGTCGCTCTTTCACGTGGTGCCTTCAGTTTTTTAACATGGGGGGGTTTTTATGCCCCAAACGCACCACTCGAAATATTAAAATGCCAAAATGAGGCATTTAATAAAATATTTTTAAAAAGTGATTAACACATTTTTTGTGCCCCTTTCAATTTGGAATTGAATAAACAGTTCAAAATTAATATATCTCAACAACGAACAAAGTTATGATCTTTTGAGTTTTTTCGGGTTTTCGGTGCATATCCATGGTAAACTGAAGAAAATAATTTTTGGAAAAAATGTTTTTGAGGTCTTTTTAGGATGCCTCATAAGCCTTTAGAAGGTAAAGAAAATCAAAAAATTATTTTGTTCCCGACATGCCCGTGCTCGAGTCTCTCAGATTGGCTCTCTTAAGGCGGCCGATCGGGATTCTGCTTTCTTTATGCATCTGTCCCCGCCCACCACCACGACCGCCGCACCAACGACCACAGCTTCTACTCTGTCGCATATCGCTTCCCAGATCAACAATTAGACTTGGCTTCTTTTTTACATTCAGCACAAAGATAATACGTCATCAGAGCTAATTGCTGCTGCTCGCTGGCGCTTCTGCGTTCCTTTCCATGCTCTTCCCTCAATCTCTTCTGACCCTCTGTTCTTTTTGAAAAATTACTGCGTTGAATGTAAATTTTCGTTTCCTCATAGCCCGAGGCACGAAGCAGCGCCTCGTAGGATTAACAAGACGTTTTAACAAGACGAAAAGAAATTGACCGAAAACGGCGATCTCCGGTATATATGAAGTTTTTTTTATTTACATGAAGTATGTTTTTATATTTTTACATAAGCTAAGAAGTCACAAATTGAAAGAGATTTTCTGGTTTCTTGCTCGGCGACATCTACGAGGCGGTAATGCTAAAGAGGGCTACAATTACTACTGCTGAACTTATCTTCAGCCTTAACAGATTTATACAACTTCATCCGGAAATGATAACCTTTCTCATACAATTCCTTGTGAAATGATTATGAGAAAACAACAGCACGAACCAGCAAGAAAGCTGTATGACTTTTAATACGCTACACACATTGCATACAAAACAACCGGTTGAAAAACGTAACATTTTCTGTAAATAATTCGCTTGAATCCACGAAACAAGAATTTGTAATTTTAAAAAAAGTGTGCAGGATGTAACGACCTTATGACGTTCGTTTTTTTTTTTTAATTTACAGAAAAATACATTATACACATATGTTTGTCTTGCTGAACGGGACCAAATTCTAAGCAAAGGGCTAAGCAAAAATTGTGGGCCAACTTGCACTTATGATGACGACATAAATGGTGCATCGATGTCAAAGTGATAATAATTTTTATATCGGACTCAGAAGATTATTTCCTCCCGAGGTTCAAGATGTGACTCGACAGCCTCCGAAATAATAGAGGAAATCAAATACACAATACAAGCAATGTGTGCATGTCATATAAAGAAAAACAAACGTTTCATAACTGTTTTTGGTTTCATGACTTTGATAGACTTCTTCTTTTTCAGTATTTTACCTGCAGGTATGCACTTTTCTTGTTCCGAATATGCGGTTTGGTCAAAGAGGCAGAAGGCGCAGCATTTTTTTTGCTCTTGTTTATTTCATAACAATGTTATTTTCAGTCTTCTTTCACGTGACCTTAGCTATCCTATTTTACTTCTTCCTCGTTCTTGCCGTCTCTACTAACAGAAATGTCTACTCATTTTTACTTCTAACTCGTGTGAGACTTCATGCAGATCATAACTGGGCAGATATACGTTACCATATTCTCTTAAATCCTACCGTACTTTCTCAGGCTACGCACTGCTATGATCCAGAGACTGAAGGAGAGAGAGAGAGAGCATGCTAGAGAGTGAGAAAGAGAGAGCGAAAGAGAACGAGAGAGAGACAGAGAGAGCGAGAGAGAGGGAGAGAGACCGAAATAGCGATAGAGAGAGATCGAGAGAGTGAAAGAGAGACCGTGAGACCTAGAGAGAGAGAGAGAGAGAGAGAGAGAGAGATTATGAGAGCGAGAGAGATATAGCCCTCTCTCTGCCTCTCTTTCTCTCTCACTCTCTCACTCTCTCTCTCTCTCTTTCTCTCGAGCGAGCGCGCGCGCTCGCTCTTCCTCCGTCTATGGTTCATTCTCATTGTGAGGGAGTACGGTATGGAGCGAAGAAGGAGGGCGGTAGGGAAATGATGGGGTTAGTAATGGAGGGGATCAAAAAGAATTACTGCAAGGGATCTGATTCAGAGTAGATGTAGTGGAATATACATTCCTGCTCGAGATAACTAAAAGCTATGCAGAAGGAGAAAAAACAGAGGGTGTCCTTGCGAAAAAAATAGATGGAAAGTAAAGATTTGTATATACTGATATAAAAAGAGAAAAACAGAGGGAAAGAGAGAGAAAGAGAGCGTATAAGTGAAAGAGAAAGATAGAGATAGATGGAGAGACGAAGAGATGGGGCGAGAGAAAAAGACGCAGAGAGAGAGAGGTGATAAGCTAAAAGATGTAATGTGCGAAAAAGAATAAGAAAATTCTGTAACGTTTTAGAGAACAGACGACCTCGACTCAACGCATCACGACTTTTCCGACTTCAATTAAATGATTTGTTGTTCCTCAAACCACCGGGTTTGGGTTTTGGTGAACAGAACATAATGTGTTTAAATTCTACCATGCGATAAATTCTGAAAGAGCAAAGCATTAGAGTATATGCAGATATGTACATAAGTACATGTGTACGTCTATTTATGGTATATTATAAATTGTTGCACAACGAAAAAAGAATATTGTGAAATTCAACGCCTTACATCAGAAAACTTCAAAGATCGGTCTACAAAAAAAGTACGGGCGGGCCCACAGCCGATTGGCTGCAGCCGCAACAGGAACCGGTGCCTAATTCCTTCAATTTATTAAATGCGCATTCTCTCATGGTCAGTAAAATATTTTGGTTCCTTACAGCATCATTCTCCATCGTGAGAACTGTGTTCGATTTAGTTATTTTTTCATTATTATTTGCTTCCGATTTGGATATATTTCCAATATGAATGCAATAGGTATGCATATGATATAAATAAATTATTAAATGATTTTGAAGAAGTTGTTTGGCTATGACTTTACCCTTTTCATTTTAAGATGAATTCTGAAAGCAAAAAAACTATGAAGATTATAAGTTTTTTACACTCGACTTAAAAAAAATAAAGTTATGAAATTCACGCACGATTTCGATAGACGAAGACGTTTCTAGTTGAATGCTGAATCTCATAAGGGCGGGGTCTTGTTCCACCACAGATGAATGGGACAAAGTGCTGTGCGGTGGTTCTCATGGCAATGAGCTTTATAAAATGTCTCCGTAATACAGCCGAAATGTTTGGATGGCAAGGCTAAATTCACAATTTCCATATATGTATGTATGTAGCATAATTTCCTTTACAGGTAATTGAAATGGTGATGAGTGTATGCTTGTTTCTTTTTTATGAAAGCTGCTCTATTTCAGTTACTCGATAAAAAAACATTCTGCGGTGGTTACAAGAGCATCAGAAAGTGTCTCTGGAATGTCTTCCAATGCTTGTTTGGCGATTCTCTGTGCAAGGAAATGACTGAAAGCAGTGAACATTGGCATGTATTCTTTTTTTCTCCTAATTTACCAGAAGCTCCTGAAAGTATTCAAATAAATAAATGTGATAGCTATATAAATGGCGGCGACGGCTGCTTCTCCATCCGTTATGAGCTGTCGCCGTTCCCTAGCCATACGCTGCTGCCCGCTGGCGCTTCTGCGTTCCTTTCCATGCTGTTCCCTCAATCTCTTCTGACTTTATCTGTTCATTTGAAAAATTGCTGCGGGATGTTATCGACAATTACGGTTGAATATAAAATTTCATCTACCGAGAATCTATGTATTTCTCAGCACTCTATCAAATTACCTAGACATTTTCAGATGAGTACTGCTATGAAAACCTCCGCATTATTTATACAATTTATGTATTTAGTTCATTGAGAGAAAACATATTGAGAGAATATGAAAAATTCCAAGTTATTTTCAACTATTGCTGATTTCTGATTCATTACAGAGTGTAGAGAGACTTATCTTTTTTCCTTATTTTTGGAGCCTCTTGTAATAAATGAATAAATATGCATTTTTTCTTTCATTTTCTTATATTGATACGGAAATAATGCAATATGGAATAGAACAAGCATCGTGAAATTGATCCCAGAGACTCTTAATATATAGACTGATCTGATAATAAAAGGCATTATAGACTGCGTGTTGAAAAAGAAAATAGCGTTCAAAATAAAAAGAAAATTGCATTTAATTGCATACTTTAGCATACTGCCATACTTTTTTGAAATTTCAAGTAATCTTAAATCTCAAAAAATTAAGGACATTTATCTGGCGGTTCAGTCACAAAGACAATGAGAGAGAGAGAGAGAGAGAGATATAAAGAAAGAGAGGAGAGAAAGAAAGAGAAAGAAAAATCGAGAGAGAGATAGAGAGAGAAAGAGAGAGAGAAAACGAGAGAGAGAGAGAGAGAAAAATAGGAGGCGCAAAAATTGATATAAAATTGATATTGTTTATTTTCTATTTCAATAAGTATTAATATATTTTTTATGGATGTTTTAATGTGAAACTGTGTTTGACTTGATTCCGTGGTTTTGACATGTTGATTTCTTTTTGAAATATCAGACCAACTCTTTTTTTCTTGTCACTTTCAAATCGTACAAATAAATCCTACGAAAGACCGGATATCTGACCAGGGAATGGTCAGAAACCCTAAATTCCAAAAATTCTGATTTTTTGCATACTGATTGCCCTTCATCTCAGATGTCTCGGAATGAAAAAAAAATTTTTCCAAATCCCCATAGAAAATTTTTTAAAAGCATTCAAAGATAACTGTCAATCTCATTCATCTGTGAGATGACCACTTTAATTTATGCTAATACAAGGAAAACATGGTCGAGTAGCGCAGTTGGTTCCGCTTCTGGCCAACAATTTTCGATTGCAGGTTCAATACCCCTTTGGCACGAACTGTTTTGCTGATTTTTACAAAGCACTTTTCAGGTCATAGAGTACTTTTATATACTGTCGGCGCTTATCAGCTTGATTTCAATTGTGAATTGCAAGGAACAAAAAAAATTTTTTGCTATGGTTTTTTGCATGAATGTATATATGCATGTATGTATGTATAACGTCGAGAGGTTGAACCATGCCAGTGGTTCCGCTTGGAATCGTAATGATGTGGAGGTCCTTCGTCGGTGGAAGAATGTCCTTCACGTTACTGTGGTTCTTCCACAGTGTCCAGGAATCAAGGGCAATCAGTGAATTCGGAGGCAGCTCCTTGGCTCTTCAATTATTTTCCTTTTTACTCTTCAATTATTTTTCCATTCCTCTTCAATTATTTTTAAAACGAGTGGTCGCATCAATATGGTCCGAATTTTCGCCATTTTTAAAGATGAGACAGTTATGACATGAGGTAATTATGAAACCTGACAGTTATGTTTGCGTCGTCATAGATCATTCTTAAATCCATAATAGGGTAACATTTCCAGGATATGTCGAACCCCTTCAACATTTGTTTTACAACATTTTAATCGACTTAAAAAATCGAGTTGAGGCCGTCCTTGCCCAGCTATTCGGGCGGGCCGGCAGCGGACTGGCGGCAGTCTCAGCTGGCATAGCCGCCTTATTCATTCTACACACAAGACTGAACGCCCTGTTCTCCCGGTCCCTCTCTCTCTCTCTCACACTTTCTTTCTCTCTCTCACTCTCTTTTTCTCTCTCTCACTCTCTTTTTCTCTCTCTCACTCTCTTTTCTCTCTCTCACTCTCTTTTTCTCTCTCTCTATTGAATACTTGTTATTTTTAAATATATTTATTGCATGCAGCTTAGGGAATCTTTTCCATTGTTAAAACACTTAGGGACCAGATTTATGTGAAAGTGGAATGTTTCTTGGATGCAATGCTTTCTTTCTTTTTTTATTAATTAAGGAGAATACATAGGAGAAAAATGTAGGAAGGAAAGACTAGAGAGAAGAAAGAGAGGAAAGAGAGGAGCAAGGAGTGGAGCTGAGGAAAGAGGTCACGCTGTTGAAGCGGCGTCTACAAAGTATCACACAAGACTGAGCCCCTTCCTCCCCTCCACCCCTATCCTCTCTCCCATGCCTTCTTCCTCTCTCTCTCTCTCTCTCTCTCTCTCTCTCTCTCTCTTCCTCATACCATTTCCCTGCACCCTTTTCTCTCGTCATTTTTTCTCTCCTAATCTTCCACATCTCTCTCTCCCCTATTATTTTCTGAATGCTCCAAATTTTATTCACTGCATTCATAGATGATAGCTTAGGGCATTTTTGTTTTAATAAATAGACTGATATACCACTCGTATTTGCCAGGGGATGTTAAGTGGCCGTAGAGGAAGCGCAGCACCGCGCCTCAGGTGGGAAGGTTGCTCTGAGCGCTGTTTAGTATAAATATTATGCTGTATGTATAAATGTTGTTTGTTCGAGACCCATTCAGTTGTTCTATTTAGCATGTTTCATCGGCAAAGTCAATATAGAAGATATAGATAGAAGCAACTAGAGAAATCTCAGCCAAGAAGCGGAATCTCTGACAAGAGGCTATCATATAATTAATTGCGGTCGAAAGGGCCGTCTTATCTCGGTCTTGGCCAGCTCGGTACATAGCAGAGGAACGATATATTAATTCATCCTCTATTCTTTTCTGTTCCCTCGCACGATCCGATGCAATTTCGCTCTGAATCATCACCCCTTCTTTTTCAATTCAAAAGAAATCACATATTACCCATGACTACAGTACCACCGATTTCTTTCCGCTATCCACCCTTTCTCTCTCTCTCTCTCAATCTCGCTCTCTCTCTCTCTCTCGCCGCCCAGCAGCAGTCAGAATTTTTTATCAATCTCAAAGAAAGGAAACTAGAGACAACTATCCCGAGCATCTTTTCTTCACGTATCCGAGCATCTTTTCTTCGCCCTAACATTGAACGTCTCTTCTGGAAATAATACAGTCTCAAAAGAATTGCAAATTACACTGATAAATTCTTGCTGTTTTCCTGTTTAATTATTAAGAGCCCATTCTTAATTCCACCCATTGATTCCTGTAAAAAAGCTCTTCCTAATTTGTCCTTCAAATCGAAAGCTAAGTTAAAAAAAGAGAAGAATATCGTTTCATGTAGTGAACCAGTGGATTCTATTTGTTTATTCTCCATATATAGAGTTCGTCATTTTAAGTCATCGATGCAACACCGGCCTACTCAATTAACGAAATGCGAAATCGTTTTTTTAATTCATTTAGAAAGAATTGGAGAACGTCTCATTTCACAAAAATCAAAGTAACATATTCTCTGGCAGTCACAGTCACTGAAAGAAACTATTCTTGTTGTCAACAATTATGTATATACAAATACAAATTTACGAAAACTGACACATAATATGGTTTTTTTTTAAACAAACCAATGTCTCTGAAGAAAGAGCACCAGGACATCCAAGCAATGAAAGCTGTCATCAAATGAATAAATAGACTTTTGTCATTTGAATGCGCAAGTAGGTGTTCATTTTTTGTAAAGCCTGTGACTTCTAGTCGGAGAGTTGAAGGAGAGCTACAAATTTCAAACTTTAACAGCCAAGCATACACTTTACAAATGAAAGGGGTCTGAGAGCTTTGCCCATTAAAGGGGCTAGGAGTGCGGAGTCCCTCTTATGCCCCCTTAATATCCCGGCGCCGTCCTCGGCGGCGGGCAGTGATCGCAGCCGCCCGCGTTGCCGCGTGGTCCGTCCGGTCCGTTCTCGCCCGCCTTGCCCGGAGAGCCTGGCCCGCCCGGTGCGCCCGCGTCTCCGGGAGGACCGCCGGCACCCTGGCAAAGGAAATATTGCAACTTTTAGTTCACGTTTTTATTCCTCAATATATATATTTTTAATAATACAGTAATTTAAATAAATAAAATAAAATAAAATTTATAACAAGACCAACATCTCCTCCAGCGTTTCCATCTGAGCCCGGCTCTCCGTTGCCTCCGGGCGGGCCGGGCGAACCGGGCGGACCGGGCGGACCCTCTGGCCCCTCCTCCTCCTTAGTCTGGCCGAGCCCGCCAGGCATTCCAGGCTTGCCGGGCTCGCCGTCGTTGCCAGGCGGGCCGGCGGGTCCTTCGCAATGTTTTTTAGTATCATTAATATTGATTTAAATTTAATTTAGTTATTTATAAGTTATTTCAAATACAAAAAATCATTAGCATTTTATTCAAAGATTTTTTTATTATTAAAAATTAACAATATATACCTGGAGGTCCTGGCGGGCTCTGTCCGCCGCTCTGACCAGGAGTTCCATCTGAGCCTGGCTTTCCTGGTGCACCCTTCTCGCCGGCAGGTCCGGCCGGCCCGGGAGGACCATCGGGGCAGTCGAAGCAAAAGTCCTGCAGAGAGAGAGAAAGAGTAAGAGAAGAGAGAGAGTGAGAGAAGAGAGAGAGATAGAGAGAGAGAGAAAAGAGCAGATAACTCACGCCATCAGAAGGAGCGGGCGGCGCGGGGGGCGCGTCGGGCCCGTCAAGTCCAGGCGTGCCCGGCTGTCCGTCATCGCCGTTGTCGCCGTCCTTGCCCGGCGGGCCGGGCGGACCCGCAGCCGACTGGCCGCAGCCGCAGCAAGCGTTGCCGTCTGAAAAACAATTTTACTCATTTTTTCTATTTATTATTGTATAATATAGCTGAATTCTCTCAAGAAAATACGAATCCTATATCTCATCAACACGTTCCGAATTTTTCGCCATTTATCAAAACATTTGAACCTCAAACCACCGGGTGCGGGTTTTTGTGAAGAGAATCTAAGTAAATTCTGCCATCCTTGCTCCTTTTGCTTACACTGTAGCATGTGTAAGCATTTTAGCATGTGCTGTCGCAAAAAAAGCTTCAGGGCTGTCTATCCGAATTTAGTGCGTCTTTTTATTTTAGTGTGAGTCTGAATTTTTGTGCGACCGTGCGGTGGCGTGGTGCCGTGGATTGCGTTGTGCATGGCAGCGACGGCTATGAGCGGTGCTGTCGCCGTGCCGTAGCCATACGCTGCTGCTCGCTGGCGCTTCTGCGGTCGAATCACACCGGTGCGGTAGTCTGTGAGGGTACGGTAGGGAGCGAGAGAAATGTAGAAAGAAAGAGGGTGACTGAGAAAAAGACGAGAATGACCTGTGAAGATGGCATACATGCAGAAAAGATGTAAGCGAGTGCTTTGTGAAATGCGAAGATTCATGCGGAAAAGAAGAGATAAGATATAGTTAGAGTGTTATAAAGAGAGTGATAGAGCACGAAAGAAGCAGAGATAAAGAAATTGAAAGAAAGCGAGAGAGATATAGACATATAGATGAAGAAACAGAAAGCGACAGCGAAAGAGAAAGAGAGAGAGAGAGAGAGAGAGAGAGAGAGAGAGAGAGAGAGATAGACATAGAGATGGTACCAGCTTGTCTCGTCGCGAAAGCATGCAGTGAATTGTAGCCCGCCTGTCGCTTGGAGATTGCGCCGCCGCCAGTCACGGCAGCTAACACCTGCAATATTGATAATAATTATTACCTATTTTTAAAATGCTAGACAACATAACTGAAAAAGAAACAGTTAGTATAACTGTGAAAATTGGCATTTGCTTCTTCTCGAATTGGGGTGTCAGTGAATTTGACGAAGAATGTAGTTCCTCTACATAATTCGTTTCACTTTTCAACTCGTCTACAGTTAGGTCTCCTTCTTTGTCTTTCCCACTTCCTTAAAACAGTTTCTTTTGTTTATATCCACTTTTGACACGTTCCTGTTCGTCTCCGGACATTTCCCCTCAACATGTTCGCCGTTGCAAGTTAGCTTCATCATACTAGTTTTTACAGGTATGACTCATCTCTTTTGGCCTTCCTCACCATCAGTCTCTTAAATCTTCTCTTTCTATCTCTTTCTCTTACGCGCTCTCTCTCTCTCTCTCTTTCTTTATCTCACTCTCTCATACTCTCTCTTTCTATCTCTCTCTTTCTCTCTCTCTCATACTCTATCTTTCTCTCTCTCTCTTTCTCTCTCTCTCTCTCTCTCTCTCTCTCTCTCTCTCTCTTACGCTCCCGCTCTCTCTCTCTCACTCTCTCAGCATCCTCCGCTTTAAACATCCCTTAGCAGATCCATTCTAACTGGAAACGTTTTCATCTAATCGGCTGGCTTCATCTTTTTCGTCGTTTATCAGATGGCCTATGCCCCTTCATCCGTTCTCCTCTTGCTTTATCTCTAATCTCTCTCTCCTCTCGCTCTCTTTCCCTTTCTTTCTCTCTGTTTTTATCTCTCTCTTATCTCTTTCTCCCTCTATTTCACAGCTGCCTCTCTATCGCTCTCCTCTCTCTTCCTCTCTCTTTTCACTCATACCTCTCTCTCTCTCTCTCTCTCTCTCTCTCTCTCTCTCTTCCACGGGTTCTGCCTCATTCCCCCTCTCGTCTTCCGATTTCACCTTCCTCTACAATCCATTCCTCCTCCTCCCATGCTTAGTGCCTCATAACAATGTATCTTCTGACTAGTTTTGCCGCGGGACCGAAGACTCACAAGTCTTTGCTGCATTCCTCTCTCTCTCTCTCGCTCTCTCTTTCTCTCTCTCTCTCCCTCACTCCTACTCTCTCGCTCTGCACCAGCAAACATTTACCCCGGGTGACAATCATCCTCATAACCTTCCTCTGACCTGTTGCTGTGCCGGATGTTTGATCCAATGTGTTTGAGAGGGAGAAAAAGAGTGAGTGAGAGAGAGAGAGAGAGAGAAAGAGAAAGAGAGAGAGAGAGGGAGAGAGAGAAAGAGAAAGAGAGGGAGAGGGAGAGAGAGAAAGAGAAAGAGAGAGAGAGAGACAGCAATGCAATCACTTTGGCAATATGCCAATACAGTAACAACATAATGATGAAGGTGGCTGCGTCTTGGGCATCAAGGAGAAATAAAATAGAGAAACGGAAATTATTCTACAAAATTGCCTGATCCTGTCATTAGCAGAGACCACTTCAAATGGATATGCAATCTTCCAGAGAACTAGAACCACCATGGTTATTAGCTGATGAGAGGGAGAGTCACCGGCAGAGGAGTCAAAGAAATGCATCATTTACAGAACGTTGATATTTAAAAAAAATTTAATTTAAATATCATCTATGCCATTAGCGCTAAAACATTGTTGGTTGATTGAATCCGATATGCCCCCTCCACTTTACAGGAATATCGGAATGAGAGCACAACATGCTCTGATGGTCAACCCCCTGTTTCATGCGCACTTCCAAAGATGGCAAAGCAAAAAAAAAGACGAAGAAGCAACTTGAGCCCGCTCAACCGAACACAACACTAAGCCAGAATACTTCTTGCATATTCATATCCGGATATTATGCATTGAGAGGTGGTGAGTCAGAAGGAAGTCTGCTAATTTGATGACACTTTTCCCATTCACCCCCCCCCCACTCTCTCTCTCTCTCTCTCTCTCTCTCCCTTTCTCTCTCTCTCCATGTTTTCCTTCACATCTCTATCTCTCTTTCACCTTCGATTTCTCACCGCTACTTTCTCCTTTCTGCCAGTTTACTCTGGCTTTTCTCTCTCTCTCTCTCTCTCTCTCATATCTACTTGTGTGTACATCCTTCACTTTCATTGACTTGCCTTCCGCTTTCTAATTGTCACGAAACAACAGTTACAAGTGTTGCGATCGTTGTTCGGGACATCGACATAATGGAATGCCGATTTTATAATTAGACATAAAATGAGATAAAAAATTCACGTTTGAAATCGCGCCTTTTTACCTGGCACAAAGGTAAGAGAGAGATAGAGAGAGAGAGAGAGAGAAAGAGAAAGAGAGAGAGAAAATTGTTTTATTTCCTCGCGTCAACACCGGTCAAATATATGTAGACTTGGAATACGTTTGTGCTCCTTTAAATAGAAATATATGTGGAACAATGGCTCTCGTGATGCTTTTGAGTTATGAAATTATATTTTTATTTATTTCAGAGAAGAAGAAGAAAGCCAACCTGAGTTCTCGTGACTTCCTTCCAGATGTTACTCGAGCGGCTCTTGCAAAAGTCTACCTAAAAATAGTTGCTGATTAGAAGAGAAGATAAAAATCCACTACTTCGGCAAATATTAGCACACTTGTGAGGTAGGGAATTAAAAAAAATTAACAATAAAATTTACAATAAAATAAAAATGCGATTCAAATTTCCCGCCAACCTCGTTCTGCATAACTGCTTGCATTTGCTGGAGGTAGTTGTAGAGCAGCGGCACAGATAGCACGCAGATGAGAGTTGCCGTTGTCGAGAGAGCGACGCCGAAGAAGGCGACCCTGAAATGTGGACCCTGAATCAGGGGCAGGGAAATATGGACACTGAATTGGGTGAAGGAATGAAGGCTTTGAATCCGGTGGGGGGGATGCTTGGGAATTCATGAGAGAGAGAGAGAGAGAGAGAGAGAGAGAAAGAACATGGACACGATAAACTACTTCGACGTAGATTGACCTCATAATAAAGAGCATGGTTCTAAAATGCCAATTTACTTCAGAGCGCTTTCTGAAAATATAATCCTTAGTTAATTCGACAGCGCCGCATGGAACCGCCGTGTATAGTAAATGTTTGATGAAATTAAATTTAGGCATTATTTAAAATTTAAAATTTTTGTTCGTGATCACTGTCAATACACATTTCATACGTTGCCCATGGACAATGATTGTTCAGATCCATTAGATTTGTTGAGGCCAACATTGTATGTTACTCTTCCATTGGCAGCTTACAAATATGTATGTAATTATACTTTTTCGTTATTCCAGTTAGGTCTACATTTCTTACGAGACATTTGTGTAATCATGGGTTTGGTGTGTGTGTGTACTATCTGAATGGCAATTTCAGATGGATCTTTCTTTCTCTGCAGTTCTCTCTCTCTCTGTTTCTCTCTCTCTCTCTTTCTCTCTTTCTCTCTCTCTCTCTCATTCCCCTCCCACACACAATGATTGTAGGTAGGAACAAGAGAATACTTGTCCTTGCCTTACGTGTCATTCCAAGGCTACTATTCCTCTCTCTCTCTCTCGCTCTCCTTCTCTCTCTCTCTCTAGCTCTCTTTCATTCACTCTCCTTCTCTCACGTTCTCCCTATATCTGCCCCTCCCTTTCTCTCTCTCTCTTTTTCTCTGCCTATGTCTCTCCATTTATAGTGAAACATTTGCATGATCGCGATAGAATGCCATCCATCAATGAGAGAGAAGGGCTTGTAGAGTCCGGAAGATCAAGTCAAATAGGAACAAGAAGACGAAGAAGACGAATAGCACAAGCTGAACATGAATGGCAAACAAAACCAATGGCCACATGTCAAAGCTACAGTATACTTTTGCTTTCAAAAGATCCTTCTTTTCCTTTCTTCTTTTAGGTGAAAATTGGCAGCTCATCTTCAATTCCTACATAGATCTGATCTAAAAACAGATCAACAAGTTGTCTTGTCGTTCTGTCTTTATTTATTGCTCTCTCACTTTCTCCTTCTTTCTCCTTCTCTCTCTCTCTCTCTCTCTCTCTCTTTCTTTCTCTCTCTCTCTCTACCCAATCTCTTTCCGCGATTACTGACAGGTGTTCTTGGGTTCCTGAGCGACTTTTCGGGAAAGGACTAGGATTTGGTTGGGAGTGATTTGTGAAAAGCATCCGCAAATTTGTACACACACTCCCAAGACACATGTCGGCCTGCTTACTCCGGCCCTCTTTCCTACTCTCGACATTCATTACATACATAAGTGGCAAGGTCTTTAGAAGAGAGAGAGAGAGAAAGAGAGAGAGCCAGAGAGAGAGAGAGAGGGAGAGAACTGGAATCATAGAGAAAGCAATAGAAAAGGACCGTCTTGTCCTTGAATGAAAGGAAATACATAGAAAGAAAGGCGAGATGGAAGAAAGGAAATAGTAAAGAAAGATCATTGGGTGCAAATGTCTTCATTATGAACTTTCACTATTGAACTCGTTTGGTTTTAGTTCAACTTTTTTAAAGCATTTTTCTTCGACTATTGTTTTTTTTATAGTGAGGAAATTCATATTCGATAAAGATTTAAAAAAAAAATGTTTCATAAAAACTCATGCACATATTGCAATAAGTCAAATGTGATTGGTGTTAAATCTTTGTTGGATTTTGTTCATGTCAGATGAGCGGATATGCGAAGGAGCATGGAAGTTAGAAAAAGAGAGAGAGAGCGAGAGTGAGAGAGAGAGGGAAAGAGAGATATAAATAGAGCGAGAGAGAAAGAAAGATATAAAGGGAGGAAGATAGCGAGAGAAAGAGAGAAAACCATCATTCTTGTTGTTGATGTTCCGGATGAAGGAGGACTTCTGCTTTTGGTTTGGCCGCGAACAAGTTTTCAGGTCTTCGAGAGTAATGATTATGCTGGCCGAGTCCGAGCGAGCAAGGAGTGGAACAATCAAGAATGGTTTTGAGAATGAGAGAGAGAGAGAGAGAGAGAGAGAGAAGGAGAGAGGGGGGAGAGGAATAGCAAGAAGGAGTGATTGAAATAATAATGAGCCAGGTCTGGTAAGAAAATCACGCGGAAGCATAACAAGTGATAATTTTTGAAATTAGGTAAATGTTTATCGAAGACGTCATCAAGGGGCTGGAATACAGAAGGAACTATTTCAAAAGAGAGCGAGAGATAGAGTAGAGAGATATACAGGGAGATAGAGATTGAAAGAAGAGGAGAAAATGCAGAGAGAGAGAGGAAGAAAGTAAACCGGAAAGAACGAGAGATAGAGAGAGGGGGGGGGAACTAGCATAGGTACAAAGTGATAGAGCATTGTTGTGATTGTGCGGCGCGCATAAAAGATGGGCACGGAATTCTTTTTCAGCGACTGTTACGCAAAGATCTAGCGCCTACTGGTCTGCGAATTAAAAAAAATTTATTTGAAAAATTAATAGGTTTTAACCAAAAAATAGAAAAAAACTCCAATGAATAAAATGAATTAATTTTTGAATTAAATTGAGAAATAAATAAATAAAAGATGAATGAACCTTCTGAGCGCGGCAGCTTCTGCTTCGAGTTTCTTGACGTCATCGCCGACCATGATTGATGTGCTTGATCAGATGATGGGGGTCTCGGCCGGTCTGAGGTAGAAGTGCAAGGTGTGCGGCGTGATCTGACAAGGGACCCGGAAGAGCCAACCGGCAGGGCTCTCCTTTTATAGTTGGAGGACTCTGGTGGGTGGTGGTAGGAAGAATGCCAGCGGGCGTGAAGGATAGAGAGAGAGAGAGGGAAGGGGGGGGGGAGAGAGAGAGGAAGAGAGAGAGGAAGAGAGAGAAAGAGAGAGATATGGGAAGAGAGAGAAGAGAGAAAAAGAGAAAAAGGCGGGAGAGAGAAAGCACAAATGTTGAAGACATGAAGCAAGACAGAGGAAGAGTTAGAGAGTCACCAGACAACAGAGAAAGAGAGCAGGAGACAGAGAAGTGAAGGAATGCGAGCCATAGAAGAGAATCCCATTCTCTTACAATACATGACTGCACCGGGCAGTGAGAGGTTGCAGAGAAATCACATTGCCAGAAGCAGATCTAACAGGGGGGTAGGGGGTGGGGCTTCCAGGGATGTTCTCTCATACAGCCCTATCTATATCTCTATCTCTCTCTTCTCTCCTATAACTCTCTCTCTCTCTCTCTTTCTCTCGCTTTCTCTCCTTCTTTATCATTCCTTCCTTTTCAAAGTTCACGGGAGAATTGCTGCAATGCCTTATTCTGATCGTCTGCCAAAATCCTCAGTCTATTTTTCATGAAGCTGCTAATGGTTAGGAAAATAATTGGGTTGAACACTGTGTAGCTTTTTCTTTTTTTAATGGGTGATCCGTTAAAACAAATGAAGCCAAGTAGAAAGGGCAAAAAGTAAAGCGTGTGCGAATAATCGAGAGAGAATGAGAGAGCAAGAGAGAGAGTAGGAGAAGGAAAGATAGGGAGAGAGAGATGTCAGGGAGAGTTTAGGCTCAGAAAGAGAGAGAGAGAGAGAGAGAGAGAGAGAGAGAGAGAGAAGTTGAGAGAGAAGGAGAGAAACAAAGACAGCAGCAACGAGAATTGAAAAGAAAAAAAGTGAACTTTTCCGTCTCTCTTTTTATTCTCTCTCTCTCTCTCTCTCTCTCTCTCTCTCTCTCTTTCTCTCTCTACCTCATTTCATTTGGCATTGAACTCCCCCAATCTTTTTCTCCTCAACATTCATGTTCAACATTCAGTGAAGCTTCTCATCCATTACACGCCGGCCCTTTATGATATTAGGAGAGAGAGAAAGAGAGAGAGAGAGAGAGAGAGAGAGGGCGAGTAAAGTACACCGTTTGCATCGTACCATCTTCGGCCTCGCTCAATGAGATGCACCCAAGAGGCGCAGCTTCAGGGTCGAGAAAGAGGGAGAGAGAGAGAGAGAGATTGTTACTTGTTTACCAATTCCCCCTTTCTTGGCCTCGTGCCAATCTCGTTTGCTTGTTCTCTCGAGCGAATCCGCAAGTGTTTCCTCCTTCCATAGGTAATTTCGTTGCTTTTCGTTCTTCCCAAAAAACCATTCAGATCGAAGACTACCTTTGTCTTCCTAACCATCAGGAAAGGCCATGGCTCAGCGGAGAGAAAGAAAGGAAAGAGAGAGAGTGAAAGTGGTAGAGAGAAAATAAAGAGAGGGGAGAAAAAAGAGAGAGAGAGAGAGAGAGAGAGAGAGAGAGAGAGATAGAGAGAGAGAGAGAGAGTGAAAGAAAAAATAGAAGGAGAAAAAGAGAAGGAGAAAAAAGAGGGACAGGGGAAACAAAGATGGCGAGAGAGAGAGAGAAACTAGAAAGAGAGATAAACAGAAAGGGAATAGAGAGTATGAAATAGAGAGACAGAGAAAGAGATAGAGAGAGATAGAGCGAGAGAAAGATAAAGAGAGAGAGAGAAAAAAAAGAGAGTGAGAGAGAGTGATTGACAGACAACGAGCATAAGAAGCATGAAACGCTACTTACAATTAGAGAGAACACCGATTTGCATAAACTGGGGCCTTTCCCATCCAAGGTCTCATTTCACAAGAGCGAATGTCCGTTTTTTTGTAGTTCATGAATTATTCTTCTGTGCACGAAACGACTTGAACAGCGAAAAAATTGTCTGTATCTTATTTTGATCAAGTGAAACCATCGGATTCATAATTATTACATAATTTCTTTCTTAAAACTTGCAATTAGAGACTATGCAAAAAATTCTCTCTCTTTCTCAATCTCTCGCCTTCTTTGTTTCTGTCTCTCTCTGTCTCTCTCTTTCTCTTTTTCTCACTCAAACTCTTCTCAAGCGAGCCATTCACTTTCTGCTCTTCCCAATACAAGAATAATCGTGACAAAGTCCTTTCACTCTACTCGTGTGTACAAACACTTGTGAGAAGGGGCGACCGATTAGCACACCTCTCCTTGATCCCTTTCTCTGCTTCTCTGTTTATCTCACTCTTTTACTCTCTCTCTCTCTCTTTCCTTCTTTCTCTCTCTAATATATATTTATGTATATAAATATGTCGTCTCCTGATCTCTCTCAACCTCACTCAATATCTATTTCTTTCTTTCGCTTTTCTCTCTTTAATAGCTATGTATCTACCTCTTTCTATCTCGCTTTCTCTGTCTACTCTCTCTCTCCATCTCTCTCTCCCTCCCTCCTACCCCCCTCTCTCTCTCTCTCTGTCTCTCTGTATCTCTCTCTCTCTCTCTGTCTCTCTGTATCTCTCTCTCTCTCTCTCTCTGTCTCTCTCTCTCTCTGTCTCTCTCTCCCAATCCATTTGGCCGATTGCCAAGAGCCCCTTTCCAAGCCATTCTCTTTCCAGACCATTGACGTTCCAAGATGTGTTCGGCCTGTCTCTGCAATGGCAGAAGGCAAAGGCAAGTCAGGTGAGAGCAGCAAATGGCTATAGCAATGCATGTGTCTTTTGTTCACCTCCACATCTCTCTCTCTCTCTCTCTCTCTTTCTCTGTATCTCTCGTTTTCTCAAATCTCTGTTCTCTCTCAGTCCTCTCTGTCCACTCGCTCGCACTCTCTCTCTCTCTCTCTCTCTCTCTCTCTCTCTCTTTTACTCTCTTCCTGAAAATAGACACGTCCAATAATTTATCAAAGCGCATTTTTATCAAAAACACATGGTCCACAGACTACAGAAAGCTGCCGCAAACCCAACAAAATCCTTTTTTTAGACTATTATTAATCCTTCTCAGGCTCCATATAATGAAAACTGCTGGCAACATTTATATATATATATATATATATATATATATATAATATATATATATATATATATATATATATATATATATATATATATACAGTCGCGAACAGGATCTTGGTACCAAGGACGCTTCGGACGATTCGGACGCTTCCAAATGCATCCTCGCTAATAACTTTTGTTCTAGGAAAAACTAAAATGTTTTAAATGGTACATTAGTTTGCTTATAGAGTACGGATGCTACTGTTAAAATATCGATAACTTTTTATCATTTGATAAGAAGTTATCTTGCTAATAAAAAATTTCATTTCTATGTATATCAATGTTTTAAATATGTTTATGGTTAGTAATATTAACTAGGACCTTAATATTACTAAAGAAGCAATATTTTAACACTCTCCGTGAGATCTTATAGCAAATTAAATCCTCTTTCTTATGATGTATGTTTCGACAGCCGTAAATGTTTTAGTTTTTTAGTTTTTTAAACCTTCTAATTGTACATAACGAAATTTCCCATATAAATTGAAACTTTTAAATAAAATAATGTATGTAACATTTGAAGATCTCCGTGAGAGCTCTTAGATGATATACTTACGATTTTGAAAGATTAAGATTGAGCGTAGTTATGGATCAATGAATGCGCTTGCACTGTGACTCGGCGACCTAAAATGCGCCATTTTGAAAAAGGGGTCTTTGGTGAAAAATTCTCTGTTTTGTATGGAGCTAAAGCAACTTTTTTTATGCCGATTTTTGAGTTTTAAGCGACTAATTCGTCATTTTCAAGTCGTTTTCAACTAGAAAAATAATAATGGGCATATTATATTTCGCTGTAAAATGTTTATTTTTTCAAAAATGTTTATCTGTGTCAAAAAGTTCATGTTTTTGCCATAAACAGCTCCAGATAAATTATTTCCACCTGAATCTTATTTTCTATGAAAGAGCAACTCGGTTACATTCCGTATAAAAAACCGTTTGATTTCTCAACTTTTGCGGCTGCAAACGCCTGTTTTAAGAATTAGAGGCAAAATCGTCAACTCCTCGACGCCACCATTTTTCAAAAATCCGATCGATAAATAAAAATCGTTCGGGAATTTTTATTATGATATTCGTTATCTACTCAACAAGAGCTTTCGAATAGTATATAGCTCATCTCAAAACCTCGGGGGGTCAGCTAGGCGAACTCCAAAGGCGAGCAGGCCGGCCCTTCCGGCAGCCTCCTGTCACTTACGGAGGGAGGAATCCGGCGAGTGAACTCGCACCCGGAAGTGCTTGTGCCCTGATGCGAGATCTGAAACAATCAAGAAATCGATAAACAAAATTATATTCAGCTCGCCTCCGCTAAGCGAATTATTCAGCTTACATTTCTATTTAAAAAAAAAAAACAAGAGCTCCCCATGGTGTAAAACACCCCTATGCACGGTTTCGGGTCGATTATAAAAAAATTATTATCCCCCCTCCCAACAAGGATAGAACCCTATGAAAAAACGTCTTGTCAAAATCAAACCTGTGACTACAGGCAGATGTCGACGCGGAACAGCTCCCGCCGACGCTGCTCGGCACCCTTCTTGTGGGACAACAAACTTATCTGAAAGTAAAAAAAAATAAATGCTCAGATTCATATGAAATGCGCTAGAAAACCAAGTAAGTAAGAAAAAGACTTCAAGAACCACTTAAAGTCCTTCATTTGAAAAAAGATGTATAAAAAACCAACCAGAAACAAGGGAGTGCGTTGCCAGGGAACTGCTCGGTGGCCGTGTTGAACAAGTTAGCGTCGACGAGGTCTTGCTAAACTTCGTCCGCTTGCTTCTCTCGAGAAGCCGAAAACTGAATGAAAGCGAAAGAATTTTGCAAAACAAACACTAATCTGACATGTAAAACTAATGCAAGCAACAATGTATTCCCAAAAAATTCATGCTACTGCATGTTTGACCATATTTCTGCCCCGTTGAACTAGAGTTCGAAATTTAGATTCAACGGACTGGTTAAAAAAATCGGAACAATGGTAACTTTTCAAAGTTCGAGCACGGTGACGAACAAATTGTTACATGGGTGGGAACATGAGCCCCGCGAAGTTTTAATGTCCGAACTTTTTTTGGAACAATCGCGACCGAACTTTCATTGTCCGAACTTTTCTTCTCTGTGTGTTCTATTTCTCATTCTCGCTTTCTCTCTTTCTTTCGCGCCTTCTCTCTCTCTCTCTCTCTCTCTCTCTCTCTCTCTCTCTTTGAACTCTCTCTCTCTTCCTCTCTCTTTCACTTTCTCTCTCCTTTTGTGCCTTCTCTCTGTCTGTCTCTCTCTCTCTCTCTCTCTCTCTCTCTCTCTCTCTTATTTCACGCGCCCCTTCTGCCGTTTTCCTTGCCCTCCATCTTGTCACCAACCAGTGAATACTCAAGAACGGAGAAGAAATGTGAGAGAAGATTGGAAGAAGACCAATTTTCTTGTTCCAAAAAAAAAAATATATATATATATAAAGGTAGTTATTTAAAAAAAAGTAGAGATGTACGAAATGAAAAATTCTGGGCAATTCACTGGTCATCTGTACAAATGTGTGGTGATTTTTAACAGCGAAGGATTGCATTAGGAACAGGTTTAATAGACACGTTTTCGGTGGGAAAAGGGATAAATATAAAAAGGAATATAAAAAGGCATTGTTTATTCGGCATATATCCCTCTTCCAGAAAGCGTCAACTAATAAGAAGAGTAGGAAGGAGGAGTCAAAGAAAGTCCACTCTGAAACAGTCATTCGGATAAGAGGAGTTTGCTTGTTTGGTGTTTGTTTGTTTTTTTGTTTTCATAAGAAAAAAAAAAAAAATTTATGAAGAGATAAGGGGTTGGCTACATAGAAATCTATTGTTTGATGCTTGTTTTTTTTTGTTTTATAATGCCTTTTGGGGGATTGTCGAATGTGTTTTTAATCTGCATTAATTATAACAACATTGAACAAAGGGTAAGATAAAGCGATGATGCACATATTCATTTTTTTTTCTATCTAGCCAGAATTGATTAGTCACCAATATTAGTTTGGACTGGCACCGGGAGTGCAAAGACAAAAAATACTGCGAAAATCCAAACATGCAAAATTAATAAAGTGAAAAATGTTCGCCGAAAAGTATTTCTGCTGAAAATATATTTCTCAATATTATATTTCATTTCTCAATCTCTCTCTAAAACTCAGGCAAGACTCGAGTAGGAAAGGCACTGGGATAGATTAAGAGAGCAACAGAAGGGAGAATGGCCAATGGTCTCAGGCATCTTCTTGGAGGCAAAGTTAACCATGGAAATCAAGAAAGAGGGTCCCCGGGCTCCTCTATTTACATTTCCCTCATCTCTTGCATGTTAAAATCTACATTAATTATTTTATAACAACATAAGTAGAATAACAAATTGTTTAGTTTCAGTTTTTTTTCTATCTATGCACATACATATGTAGCTGAAATCAACCAGTAATGCTTTGACTGGCTGTTATAAGAGGAAGATACGTGAAGAAAAACCACCTGGAGAGAAATGACAAAAACAAATACGACGAAAATCAAGATGAACAGATATTCTCCTGACCAAGAGAAAGAATTCGGATGGATACAATTGATAAGTCTCACATCAGTATTCTTTTTATTGCATTCCATTCTCTCTCTCTCTCTCTCTCTCTCTCTGCGTTTCTCTCTCCCTTTCCATCTCCCTCCCTCTCTCTTTCTTCCATTTTCTCTCGCTCTTTCCCTCTCATTCAGTCACTGACTCTCTCTCTCTCCCTCTTTCTCCATCTCTCCTTCTCTCTCTCTCTCCCTCTCTCCTTCTCTCTCTCTTTTCTCTCTCTCTCTCTCTCTCTCTCTCTCTCTCTCTCTTTCTTTCTCTCCCTCATCATCTCACTCTCGCTCTCTCTCTCTCTCTTCTCTCTCTCTCGCTTTCTCTCTCTCTCTTCCTCTCTCTCCATTCTCTCGTTCTCTATCTCTATCTCTCTCTCTCTATCTCCTTCCTCCCCCTCTCACCTTGCTCTCTCTCTCTCCTTCTCCCTCTCACTCCCCTCTCTTTCTCTCCCTTACGGCGACTCTTTCTTCTCAAGACGGCGTTATCGAAGAGCGCAACGAGGACAACAGATGTGGCATCGCAGACTCTGCAAGGTGGGAGGGGGTGGATATTTTAGGGAGCTTTATATTATTATTTATTATTCATTTTTAATTCCAGGCTAAAGTGAGAGAGAGAGAAAGAACGAATAGATGCTTCAATAGTGGTCGAAAAAAAATATATTTTTTAAATTAAATACTCTTCCATAAAATAGATGCGAAGAATTGATTATTCGACCAGGGAAAATTTCTTGATATCATTTCACTCCTTGTTTGTCTGGCTAATGTGGGATGCTACGCAGCGAAAACCACCTGAATGAAGAGGGCAAGAGCGCTTTAATTTCTTAATTTCGAAACAATGTGAGATTTCGTTTTTTTTAATGGTTTTTTTTATATTTAAAATCTGCAAACGAACCTCTCTTGTTCACGCTGGCGTTCTCTCCCAGTCTCTGTCGGTCCCCATCTCTCTCTCTCTCTCACTCTCGCTCTCTTTCTCTTTCTCTCTCTCACTCATTTTCTATCTTTCATTCGCGCCTTCTCTCTCTCTCTCTCTTCTTTCAGAGTCGCGCCCCTTCTGAAGGCCCTTTTCCTTGCCCTCCACATTGTCACCAACCAGTGAAGACTCAAGAGCGGAGAAGAAATCTGATAATGAGAGAAGATTGGAAGAAGACCAAGATAATTCCTCATGTGTCCCAGCGCTGCTTAAAAGAACTACTTCAGAATCATTTTCATATGCCGAAACATAAACCGCAAAAAAGAGCGTGAAAATTGCTACAGGCGAAACTGCTTTCAATATAATTCCGAATCTACAATGTTTTGTAATAAATCAAAAGAATAGGGCATCTGCTTTGAACAATTCTTCATGGAAATGCGATAAAAAAATAATTGGAATATTCTAATTCGAATAAACTAAGAATATGAATTATTGGGCGCAATGAAAATGGCACTACCGGCCCAAAATTTATAGCTTATAACAAAATATTGGAGAATTGAAAGATTATTGAAAGTGGTTCAGCTTATAGCAAATTTCACGCCCTTTCTTTTGGTGTATGTTTGGACGTGCGAAAATGATTATGAACTGCTGTTTTGTACTGACGCTAAGGGATAATCGATCAGGAAACTTCAGCGCATCCTAAGTTTCCTAAACCCGATAGTCCATTCGAAAGCTCTTTTCAAGCTCTATATAGCAGTATAGGTTTGGTTGGTGTAAAATGAGAAACACGTTCTCTGAGCTCCCTCAAACTTTAAATTCTATAACAAATTGAAAATTAGAAATTTTAAAATTTTTCTTTTTTCATTGTATAGAGAAATCTCTTGGCTATTATAGTGTTAATTTTCAGTTATATATCACAACAACGTGCGGCGCAGTCAGCTCAAACGTGCGTCCAACTCGCCTCATATCGCGACGAGTCTAATAATTCAAGCTCTCCATAGCAAACGAAGGAGACATTGTCAGACTCCCAGACCAGTTCTAATCGATTCCACGTATCAGAAAGTACCTATAAGGAACTTTTGAATGAAATCCAAGATGGTCGATTTTGGCTATGTCCGCGGCCTTTTTGATTCTCTCGCAAATCGCGTCATATGTGAGAGACCTACATAGTTCCTAAATGCCACCTTGATTCGTGCCCTGGAATGTTCTCATATCGATGAGATCCATCTTGTTCAGCACCAGAATATGCGGTCGAATCGCTGCGAGTTGCGTGCAGAGCTGCGGATTCCGCCCGCTCATTGTCAACGGCAGACTCCTGTCGTGCACCTAAATTTATTTATATCTATTAAAAATACATATAAATATATATGTTTATTTATAAATATTTCAAAAATCAACATATCAATGTTAGTTATCTTGGCAATTGTAAAAAAAAGAATATGAAAATAATCTTTATTATTAAAATAAACTCCAGTACAGAGTACAATCATTAGGGGCAGTGTACTCCACAATTTATAAGCCAGCCTCAATGATGAGATCCATCGTCCGCAGCTTTCCCTCCATCACTTTGAGCTGGACTGACATGTTCATCGGGAACCCTGCGGGGCGAGACAATCATTATTTTTACTATTTAAATAGGTAAGTACAAATTATTAAGTAAATGAAAATATGAAATAGTTTTCAGTACCACATGCACAATTATTTTTAGCTATTTCATTACGCAAGTAAAAACATTTTTATTTTAAATTGCTACACAATTAGTGAGAATATTAAACCGCTAAATTATATACATATATATATATATATATATATATATTTATATATATGTACCGTATTTTCTCTATTTGTACCCTCTTAATTAAAACCCCCTCCTCTAATAGTACCACCCCTCTACTAGTTTAATACTTCAGCTCTAGATGTACCGCGTATAGATCCTGGAGGCATGGGATGCTCTTACCAATGATCTGATGCCAAATTCATGATAAATCTGTTGTAAAACGGATATTCCAGTAATGATTCCAATGAATTCGGGCTACGATTCTTCTTTTTTTGGGATTGAAATGTTGTTATTAAACTTTTAGTGTCTCACATTGAAAAATAGAACCCCTCCACTAATAGAACCCCTCCCTCTAATAGTGCCCCCCTCTCGCAAGGGTATTGAAAAATAGAACCCCCGGGGTACTAATAGAGAAAATACGGTATATATTTAGATATATATATATATATATATATATATATATATATATATATATATCTAAATAGTAATACCAATTGTGAAAGTTAAGTGCGCGTGACAGCAAAAACCTCTCTCGATCATCCTCTTCTTCAGGCAAGGATTTGCTCTTCTCCTCTTCTGCCCCAGGCCTCGACGCCAGATCGTCTTTCCGCTTCAAAGTAGACGTCCCTGTGTCTATAGATATAATTTTTTTTTAATTTTTCATTTTATATTTTCTTTTTCAATTATTATATATTTTCAACCAAAAAAGTAAGATATGCTAATCATGACTACTCGAAGGAGATGCCTTCTCTCCATCCACAGTCTCACTCCTCTCTTGTGCTATTGACCAATTCTCTTGGTCTTCTTCCAATCTTCTTTCTTCTCCGCCCTTGAATCTTACATTAGTTAGGTGCTGACACATCTCTCGAATAAAAGAGCAAGAGGAGGCAGAGAAAGAATGAGAGAGAGAGAGAGAGAGAGAGAGATCAGGGGGAGAGAGAGAATATAGAAGTGGTGAACAGAAAGGTCAGATATAAGCCTAATAATTCGGGGCCATGTCTCTTATGGTGTGTGGTGATTTTGATCTGCAAAGGATTGCACGAAGAACAGGCTTAATAGACATTAGAAAAAGGATAAATTCCCTTAGACATTATTACTATGAGAATGTTTAAAAAGGCCTGAAAAGGGGATATCTTGACTAATGAATGGAAAACCTCGCTGTATAGAGCTTGGGGCCGGGAAGGCCCTGAACAGAGAGAGGATGGTGGGGCGAGAAGGAGAGAGAGAAATAGAGAGAGAGAGAGAAATAAGAGAGAGAGAGAGTATTGATAAAGAAAGAGAGTGAGGGAGAGTGAGTGGTATGAGAGAGGGAGAAAGAGAGAATGGGAAAGAATAAAAAAAACATTTAAAAAAACATGATCAACAAAGATTTTCTTCTTGACCATGTTTCGTAGTATTTGTTTTGTAACTGTTCTCCCGGTAATTTTCTTTCGCTTATCTTCCTTTTAAAATAGCCAGTGAATGGCCAATTTTTGATATACAAAAATAATAACCGTTCGGAAAAATAAATGTTTTAGGCGATTTCATGCGCATTAAAAATATTTATAATTTACCTTTCAAAATTTAAGAGAATTCGAAAATTTTTTGCTCTTATCTCAATGAGGTGGTTTTCCTTCGTCGCTTTATCCTAAAGGACCTTCCATAAAATTTTTTTCAAAAATAATTTCTAACGCAAAACAAGCAATAGATACCGTATTTTCTCTATTAGTACCCCCGGGGTACTATTTTCAATACCCTTGGGGGAGGGAGGGGTTCTATTAGAGGGAGGGGTACTATTTTTCAATGTGAGAAACTAAAAGTTTAATAACAAAATTTTATTGTCAAGAAAGAAGGATCGTTGGTCGATTGCTCAAGGATGAAGAAGACGATAAAAGATGCACACTCAAGTTGAAGGCTTTATGACGCCGGACATTGAATAATATCACGGAAATGTAAATGACGTTAGTTGTCCTTATAGGCAGATTGAGAAAGATTAATCATTCTATTTTGTAGGGTTTTAAGGCAGCTTTTGCGGGTGGGCTGTGTACTTTTGTTCACCCCCACATCTCTCTCTCTCTCTCTCTCTCTCTCTCTCTCTCTTTCTCTCTATCTCTCTCCCTCTCTCTCTCGTTTTCTAAATTCTCTGTTCTCTCTCTCTATCCTCTCGCGCTCTCTCTCTCTCTGTTACTCTCTTCCTGAAAATAGACACTGTCCTAATAATATTTCATTGCCTCATTGCTCACTCGGCGGTGGTTTTCCTTCGCTGATTCTCCTTTTACACAATGCCTTTCAAAGTCAACTGTTGAGACGTCCGGGTGTGTAGGAAAAATAATATTTGCTTACAATTAGCGACAATATCCTAATTCTGTATTGTGAAAAAAATAATAATGCTAATTAAGAGAAAGTATGCAATAATCCAAAGCTCCAAAATGGAGATAAAGAGAGCCAAGGAGAGAATAAGAGAGAGAGAAAGAGAGAGAGAGAGAGAGAGAAAGGGAGAGAGAAAATTGAGAGAATGAGAGTGATTGAACGGATTACAAGTGCATGAAACATTGAATGCTACTTGGACGGAACATCGATTTGCATACACAATACCCACGCATCCAAGGTTTCTTTGAACACAGTCAACGACGGTTTGTTTTAAATGCATAAACATTTTTTTCGGTGCTACTATCTCGCAACGACGAGGAAAACGGAACATTTGCTTCATCTCACTTCGATCACTTGAATCCATAGCTTCTTCGAATTATTATTTATAATATAATCACTTTTTAAAAATAAAACTAGCAATAAGAACGAAAATCTTCCTCTCTTCCGCATTCATGGATTCAAAGCGGCAGAAGGCATCTTCTCAAAGAATGCACGCATTTAAAGAAGTACGAAACTAGCCTGCCGTAATCTACGTCAAGGACATTAGTGCCTATATAAATTATTTCTCGAATTAAAGTCAGGCAAAAAGGCGCGAATTCAAAGGAGAGTTTTTCAATGACTTCGCCCACCTACCCACGCATGTCCAAAGCACTTGTTCGAGTACTCGGGACTCGTCATAGATTTGAGACGCCTTCCTGGAGCCATGACCCATCCACATAGGCTCCACTCTACCCTCCTTGCTTCTTTCCGGGCTTCTCACATTGGCCAATCCGGCATTTGTTGTCATTCAGTCAATATTCCCTGAGGTTTTCATTCTTTAGACTAGAGGCACCGCCTCTTTTCTCTCTATTTTTTATAGCGTCTCACTCTAATATATCAAGTGAGACTTAATTACATCTTTGAGAGAGGGGGCGACGGTTTGGCCTACCTTTTTTTTTTCGGAATCGACTTTAGTCATTTTATTACTACACACAATTGACAAAGCATCGATGTTCCTTTGATTCGCTGTACAAATAAGGAACAGAAGCGAAAGCAAATCACCGCGTCGAAAGAAAGGTGCCAAAAATACGACAAAAAAGAATGAATTGAAACGAAATTCGCCAAACAAGATTTGGATTGACCATATAGTATGTATGTACATATGTATGTCTCAATATTCTTTTTTTTTATACGCTTTTTCATTTTCCCTCTCTTCTCTCCATCTCTCTCTATTTTCTCTCTTTCTTTCTCTCTCTCTTTCTCTACCTCTCTATCGGTTCCTGGTCCTCTATATCTCTATCTCGCATTCTCTTTCTCTCCAGATTTTTTTTTTAAGTTGTATCTTAAATTGAAGTGAATAGCCAAACGATTATCAAACACCTTTTGTGCAGTTTTAATTGTATAATCGAGCTTAGGAGGATAATTTGGATTAATTTTCAGGAGAACTAGTAAGTTCGGAGTAAACTGACTCTCTCTCTCTCCCTCTCCCTCTCTCCCTCTCCCTCTCTCCCTCCCTCTCTCCCTCTCTCTCTCTCTTCCTCTTTCTCTCTTTCTCTATCTCTCTCTCCCTCTATTTCCTTCTCCTTCTCTCTCTCTCTCCTTCCAGAATCGTCCGTCTCCCTCGCCTCTCTTCCCTCGCTCCGCCCGCCCCTCCTTCCGTCGATCTCAGCTTCGAGCTCCATCGCCGTCACTTTGATGTCAAGATCCTCCATCTCCCGCCCGCACGCGGAGATGGCGAAGGAGAAGAAGGGGACACGAAGAAGAGGAAGGGCGCAACGCCCTGTGGAATAGCACAAGACTTTTAAGCCCCGCCCCCTACGTTCCCACGCTTCCATATGACTATGATAGACTGGTTTAAGCCCCGCCCATACAGTGGACGGTAGGGCGGAGCCTATGCTGATATTCATTGTGGTGCCTGAAATATGATTTTTCTGAAAGCAGTTTTTCGTTGTTTTCTTTGGTTCTCGGCGTGTTAATTTATTATTACGAGTTGTTGCTGTGAATTGGTATTCATTCGAGTATTATTTGTTTCCTAAAAGATTCATATTAAATAATGATAAAATTGTAGGGGAAAGTGCGAGAGAGAGATGCGGAGAAGCGTGGAAGTCTTATTTACGGCGACTCTCGCTTCTGAAGACTGCGATACAAAGATCATGACGAAGACAACCGAGGCGGCATTGCGGAGTCTGCAAGTGTACTATTTGATAGATCCTTTATTTTTGTTTTTTATTCTAGTACTGAAGAAATGAGGATTCCTGTCAGTGCTCTCTACAGCACTATTTCGTTCTTCTTGTGTGACTAATGTAGGAAAATGCGCCTGATAAAACCACCGGATTAAGTTTAAAGAGTGCAAGAGCTAGAATGCTGTTGAAAGTGGGGAAAAAGCTCGAGACTATATCATTTCATATTTGCTTACTATGTTTATTTATTTATCAATCTCTGTAAAGTAGGGCTAAAAATCTCTGTAAGCTAGGGCTCCTCCCTCTTTTATGCTTAAATCCCTCTTAGTCCTCTCACTTTCTCTCTGCTTCCATTCTTCCTCTACTCTCTCTCCCTCCATTCTCTCTCTCTCTCTTCTTTCTCTCTCTCTCTCTCTCTCTTTCTCTATCTCTGCGTTTCATAGTCGCGCCCCTTCTGCCGGCCGTTTCCTCGCATTTCACGGTGTCAGCACCTAACTAATGTAAGATTCAAGGGCGGAGAACAAAGAAGATTGGAAGAAGACCAAGAGAATTGGTCAATAGCACAAGAGAGTAGTGAGACTGTGGATGGAGAGATGGCATCTCCTTCGAGTAGTCATGATTAGCATATCTTACTTTTTTGGTTGAAAATATATAATAATTGAAAAAGAAAATATAAAATGAAAATTTAAAAAAAAAAATTATATCTATAGACACAGGGACGTCTACTTTGAAGCGGAAAGACGATCTGGCGTCGAGGCCTGGGGCAGAAGAGGAGAAGAGCAAATCCTTGCCTGAAGAAGAGGATGATCGAGAGAGGTTTTTGCTGTCACGCGCACTTAACTTTCACAATTGGTATTACTATTTAGATATATATATATATATATATATATATATATATATATATCTAAATATATACCGTATTTTCTCTATTAGTACCCCGGGGGTTCTATTTTTCAATACCCTTGCGAGAGGGGGGCACTATTTGAGGGAGGGGTTCTATTAGAGGAGGGGTTCTATTTTTCAATGTGAGACACTAAAAGTTTAATAACAACATTTCAATCCCAAAAAAAGAAGAATCGTAGCCCGAATTCATTGGAATCATCACTGGAATATCCGTTTTACAACAGATTTATCATGAATTTGGCATCAGATCATTGGTAAGAGCATCCCATGCCTCCAGGATCTATACGCGGTACATCTAGAGCTGAAGTATTAAACTAGTAGAGTGGTGGTACTATTAGAGGATGGGGTTTTAATTAAGAGGGTACAAATAGAGAAAATACGGTACATATATATATATATATATATATATATGTATATAATTTAGCGGTTTAATATTCTCACTAATTGTGTAGCAATTTAAAATAAAAATGTTTTTACTTGCGTAATGAAATAGCTAAAAATAATTGTGCATGTGGTACTGAAAACTATTTCATATTTTCATTTACTTAATAATTTGTACTTACCTATTTAAATAGTAAAAATAATGATTGTCTCGCCCCGCAGGGTTCCCGATGAACATGTCAGTCCAGCTCAAAGTGATGGAGGGAAAGCTGCGGACGGTGGATCTCATCATTGAGGTTGGCTCATAAATTGTGGAGTACACTGCCCCTAATGATTGTACTCTGTACTGGAGTTTATTTTAATAATAAGGATTATTTTCATATTCTTTATTACAATTGCCAATATAACTAACATTGATATGTTGATTTTTGAAATATTTATAAATAAACATATATATTTATATCTATTTTTAATAGATATAAATAAATTTAGGTGCACGACAGGAGTCTGCCGTTGACAATGAGCGGGCGGAATCCGCAGCTCTGCACGCAACTCGCAGCGATTCGACCGCATATTCTGGTGCTGAACAAGATGGATCTCATCGACATGAGAACATTCCAGGGCACGAATCGAGGTGGCATTTAGGAACTATGTAGGTCTCTCACATATGACGCGATTTGCGAGAGAATCAAATAGGCCGCGGACATAGCCAAAATCGACCACCTTGGATTTCATTCAAAAGTTCCTTATAGGTACCTTCTGATACGTGGAATCGATTAGAACTGGTCTGGGAGTCCGACAATGTCTCCTTCGTTTGCTATGAGAGCTTGAATTATTAGACTCGTCGCAATATGAGGCGAGTTGGATGCACGTTTGAGCTCACTGCGCCGCACATTGTTGTGATATATAAATGAAAATTAACACTATAATAGCCAAGAGATTTCTCTATACAATGAAAAAAAAAATTTTAAAATTTCTAATTTTCAATTTGTTATAGAATTTAAAGTTTGAGGGAGCTCAGAGAACGTGTTTCTCATTTTACACCAACCAAACCTATACTGCTATATAGAGCTTGAAAAGAGCTTTCGAATGGACTATCGGGTTTAGGAAACTTAGGATGCGCTGAAGTTTCCTGATCGATTATCCCTTAGCGTCAGTACAAAACAGCAGTTCATAATCATTTTCGCACGTCCAAACATACACCAAAAGAAAGGGCGTGAAATTTGCTATAAGCTGAACCACTTTCAATAATCTTTCAATTCTCCAATATTTTGTTATAAGCTATAAATTTTGGGCCGGTAGTGCCATTTTCATTGCGCCCAATAATTCATATTCTTAGTTTATTCGAATTAGAATATTCCAATTATTTTTTTATCGCATTTCCATGAAGAATTGTTCAAAGCAGATGCCCTATTCTTTTGATTTATTACAAAACATTGTAGATTCGGAATTATATTGAAAGCAGTTTCGCCTGTAGCAATTTTCACGCTCTTTTTTGCGGTTTATGTTTCGGCATATGAAAATGATTCTGAAGTAGTTCTTTTAAGCAGCGGACGCGCAGATTTGTACTGCCGCTCCGGGATAATCGATCAGGAAACTTCAGAAAAACATCCTAAGTTTCCTAAACCCGAAAGTCTAATCGAAAGCTCTTTTCAAGCTTTATATAGCTGTATAGGTTTGATTGGTGTAAAATGAGAAACACGTTCTCTGAGCTCCCTCAAACTTTAAATTCTATAACAAATTGAAAATTAGAAATTTTAAAATTTTTCTTTTTTCATTGTATAGAGCAATCTCTTGGCTATTATAGTGTTAATTTTAATTTATATATCATAACAAAGTGCGGCGCAGTGAGCTCAAACGTGCATCCAACTCGCCTCCATCTCGACGAGCTTAATAATTCAAGCTCTCATAGCAAACGAAGGAAACATTTTCGGACTCTAACACCAGTTCCAATCGATTCCACGTATCATAAAGTACCTATAAGGAACTTTTGAATGAAATCCAAGCTGGTCGAATTTGGCTATGTCCGCGAACGCTTTGATTCATTTTGATTCTTTCGCAAATCGCGTCATATGGTTTCCGTTGCGGAGAGATCCTGCTCTTCTGGCTCATGCCTCGGCGCCAGGTCGTGCTTTCCGCCTAATAAAAATAAAAAAAAATTAAAATATACCATAAAAAGAAATGTTTTAGCTGCCTGTGCATATCTCTGGTATTCACATTTTTGTAAAAGTAGACTTCTATGTGTAGACAAAAATGTTTTATTTATTCATTTTCTTTTCTTTCATATTTATATTTTAGAACAAGAAATGATGATCTGACCATATGTAACTACTCGCAGGAGTCTCAATTTTCACTGGGACACATGAGGAATTATCTTGGTCTTCTTCCAATCTTCTCTCATTATCAGATTTCTTCTCCGCTCTTGAGTCTTCACTGGTTGGTGACAATGTGGAGGGCAAGGAAAAGGGCCGGCAGAAGGGGCGCGACTCTGAAAGAAGAGAGAGAGAGAGAAGGCGCGAAGGAAAGAGAGAAAATGAGTGAGAGAGAGAAAGAGAAAGAGAGCGAGAGTGAGAGAGAGAGAGAAAGAGAGAGATAGGGACCGACAGAGACTGGGAGAGAACGCCAGCGTGAACAAGAGAGGTTCGTTTGCAGATTTTAAATAAAAAAAACCAATAAAAAAAAAACGAAATCTCACATTGTTTCGAAATTAAGAAATTAAAGCGCTCTCGCCCTCTTCATTCAGGTGGTTTTCGCTGCGTAGCTTCCCACATTAGCCAGACAAACAAGGAGTAAAATGATATCAAGAAATTTTCCCTCGTCGAATAATCAATTCTTCGCATCTATTTTATGGAAGAGTATTTAATTTAAAAAATATTTTTTTTTTCGACCACTATTGAAGCATCGATTCGTTCTTTCTCTCTCTCTCACTTTAGCCTGGAATTAAAAATGAATAATAAATAATAATAAAAAAACTCCCTAAAATATCCACCTCCTCCCACCTTGCAGAGTCCGCGATGCCACATCTGTTGTCCTCGTTGCGCTCTTCGATAACGCCGTCTTGAGAAGAAAGAGTCGCCGTAAGGGAGAGAAAGAGAGGGGAGTGAGAGGGAGAAGGAGAGAGAGAGAGCAAGGTGAGAGGGGGAATTTTTTTTTTATCGCATTTCCATGAAGAATTGTTCAAAGCCCTATTCTTTTGATTTATTACAAAACATTGTAGATTCGGAATTATATTGAAAGCAGTTTCGCCTGTAGCAATTTTCACGCTCTTTTTTGCGCTTTATGTTTCGGCATATGAAAATGATTCTGAAGTAGTTCTTTTAAGCAGCGCTGGGACACATGAGGAATTATCTTGGTCTTCTTCCAATCTTCTCTCATTATCAGATTTCTTCTCCGCTCTTGAGTCTTCACTGGTTGGTGACAATGTGGAGGGCAAGGAAAAGGGCCTTCAGAAGGGGCGCGACTCTGAAAGAAGAGAGAGAGAGAGAGAGAGAAGGCGCGAATGAAAGAGAGAAAATGAGTGAGAGAGAGAAAGAGAAAGAGAGCGAGAGTGAGAGAGAGAGAGAGAGATGGGGACCGACAGAGACTGGGAGAGAACGCCAGCGTGAACAAGAGAGGTTCGTTTGCAGATTTTAAATTAAAAAAACCAATAAAAAAAAAACGAAATCTCACATAGTTTCGAAATTAAGAAATTAAAGCGCTCTTGCCCTCTTCATTCAGGTGGTTTTCGCTGCGTAGCTTCCCACATTAGCCAGACAAACAAGGAGTAAAATGATATCCCTCGTCGAATAATCAATTCTTCGCATCTATTTTATGGAAGAGTATTTAATTTAAAAAATATATTTTTTTTTCGACCACTATTGAAGCATCTATTCGTTCTTTCTCTCTCTCTCACTTTAGCCTGGAATTAAAAATGAATAATAAATAATAATAAAAAGCTCCCTAAAATATCCACCCCCTCCCACCTTGCAGAGTCCGCGATGCCACATCTGTTGTCCTCGTTGCGCTCTTCGATAACGCCGTCTTGAGAAGAAAGAGTCGCCGTAAGGGAGAGAAAGAGAGGGGAGTGAGAGGGAGAAGGAGAGAGAGAGAGCAAGGTGAGAGGGGGAGGGAGGAGATAGAGAGAGAGAGATAGAGATAGAGAACGAGAGAATGGAGACCAGTTCTAATCGATTCCACGTATCAGAAAGTACCTATAAGGAGCTTTTGAATGAAATCCAAGGTGGTCGATTTTGGCTATGTCCGCGGCCTTTATATATATATATATATAAATATATATATATATATATATATATATATATATATATATATATATATATATATCTTTGGATTGATCGTATATTTCTCAATGTTATTTTTTACTCTTTTCCTTTCTCCCTATCTCTCTTTCTCTCGCGCTCTCTTTCTCTCCTTCAGGTAATCTATATATCCATCTGCATTCTCTCTGGAGTGTGCTGATAAGCAGAGATTGCCGCAGCCCTCCTCTCTTCTTTGTCTAAATATGTACACACTTGATCTGATTCTTTTCCCTTTCACTGAATACACCGACTACTTTGCTATGTTGTTTGCTTGGCAATTAACCTTGCCTTATTAAATACATTTCACTCGCCCAACAGTCTGTGAGAACCCCGGCACAGATTTCATGGCGGATTCTGTGCAAGGCAAGAGGGGAGGGGGGAATTTTAGAGAGATTTTTATTTATTTATTTTATTTTTTTATTCTGGACTACCCTACTCACAGCAGAAGAAAAATCGTTTAAAACCCCATAAATGTTTCTTATCGGGAAACTATCCATTTAAACGCAAGGCCTGTTATGCATCATTCTGCTTCGCTGGCTTGCATGGAAGGACCTTAAGGAGAAAGCCGAGAAGCTGAAAGTGCCGCGCATATTTGCACTTGTGGCGAAAGACGAGATAGCATGTGAGAACGAGAGAGTGCAGGGGGAATGAGCGGCATTTCGAACCTGTATACATTCTGCTTTCGGCGATCGTCCTCCTTTTCCACGCAGTAAAACTCCACCAGTCATTAAATGAGCTTGAATGACCATGATGGCTATTAAAGTTATTTGTGTTCGTTAAATGTGCGATGAAATCGACACATATACCGTATTTTCTCTATTAGTACCCCCGGGGGTTCTATTTTTCAATACCCTTGCGAGAGGGGGGCACATTAGAGGGAGGGGTTCTACTGGAGGGAGGGGTACTATTTTTCAATGTGAGACACTAAAAGTTTGATAACAACATTATCTTCTCAAAAAAAGAAGAATCGTAGCTCGAATTCATAGGAATCATCACTGAAATATCCATTTTACCACATATTTTGAATGAATTTGCAATCAGTTCATTGGAGAGAGTATCCCATGCCGCCAGGATCCATTCGAGGTACGTCTCGAGCTGAGATATTAGGCTGTTGGGGGGGGGGGCACTGTTGGAAGGGGGTTCTACTAGAGGGAGGGGTTCTATTTTTCAATGGCTTTATTAGAGGGTGGTACTATTAGAGGGGGGGGGGGTTCTAATAAAGGGGGGGTACTAATAGAGAAAATACGGTAAATGTGAAACGCCCCAAAAAATAACGCAGGAACGATTAATTCTTATATGATTTTCAGCCGACCCACCATTCTGAAGAAATCCCTGTATGGAGTCGATTTACAATATTCAAATATGAACATCTCAATCCACCTACCAATAAGCACCCGACGATGACCGCCTGGCAGGACGGGTCATCTTGTTAAATGTCATTAAATTAGATAAACATGCATGTATTGAAAAGACAAAACCGAAACTTCACGATACATGAAATAGGTTTTTATACACAGATAAAAGTTTTTTTTCTCAACTCTCAATGACTAAAATGAGATGTGCTCGGGCCCCACTCGCTTTATTCGAAAGTAAACTTCCGAAACCATCTGTTTTCACTATCTCATGTTATAACCTCTGAATTAATTGAAATCTTTTTTTCTATAATCCACACTGTTATAGATTGCACTTACATAAAATGTTTGTACAGCGCGCCGTTATCACTACCCATTTAATATTTACAGGGATGTTACATGTTCTATTTTGTGCAATGACGTATAATTGAAGGTCGCACCAAGCAATAAGGTCGCAAAATTACCATCTAGTAACTTGGGGGGGGGGGATTCTCCAGAGAATCTCTTTTCAATTTGTTAATTTTCGTCTTTTTTTCTTTTTGTAACTTCTCTACCGGTGGGTTTCCTTCGCATCTCTTCCTCTTACACACAGACAGTCGAATATACACTGATCTGTGCGCTGGAGTAGCCCTTATTATTTACCACTCTCTCTTCAACCTTCCTTTCTCTCTCTGCCTTCTCTGTTTCTCTCATTCTCTCTCTCTCTCTCTCTCTCTCTCTCTTCCCGGATTGTGAGTACAGAAACTGTCAAACAAATTATCAAAATTACTATTTCACACATTCCTCAAGCACCGATCAGTTCTTGGAATACTTCAACTGTTGGAATGTTGGTGGCAGTGTTTTTAGCTCAAGAGAGCGCATTTCTGACTTTCCTTGTGCCTGAGAGATTATGACAGAGAAGATAGCCATTGCCAGAACTGTTTTTGTAGTTCGTAGTTTGCCTATTCTTGCTAGATAAGTCGGAAGAATGTTCCCCTGATTGATGAGAGGGATAGATTCGGACTGCTTCCTTTTTTGTAGTGGCTTTTTCGGAAGCACCCATCGTCCTATTGTGGTAGACCAATTGGCAGGTGTGCTATGAAAAAAGCGCCTAAGGCCAGAGCGGACTCCTTTGTAAATGCAAATGAGCAAGATGAGAAGGAGAAACATCATAAATAGCAGTACCAAGATTCGAGGGAAACACCCAGTGTTGGCCACGAGGGCTGTACAGAAAGTACAGTCAATTAGATCACAAAAGGGTGCCGCGGGGCAAATAGAAGAGATAGATGATGCATTGGTGCCATCTCTCCACCATGTGATTTTGTATGGATGTAGTGAGGTTTCCAGTGGAACCGAAAAATGATGTGCAGATTTCGGATTATAGATAGTTACGCAAGATGTATCAGCGCAGAGAGAATATTGCTCGGGGGGGGGTCAGGGTAATGAAGAATACCCCCACCCTTAGAGCACTCAATGACCTGGCTGTCTACTGTAGAACCGAGAGAGATAAGTGAGAGACAAGATAGAGAGAAGAGAAGTGAAAGATTGGCAAAAGACACTTTCTTCTTTGCTGCGCGCCCTGGCTGGATCCGCTTAGCTACCGTAGTCTGGCTAGGAGGAGAGGGAGGAGGCAGAGGAGGCGGCAGTGAATTATTAGATGATTCAGATGAATGAGATAAAGGAGTGTCAGATGCAGAAGATAAAAATTCAGATTGTTCCATTTCAAGTGGAATAAGATGGCAGGCTGCTCTTGCTACTTCTCTTCCAGATTGTAATAAGATTTTGTAGGAACGAATTTGACCGTCTCTACTATAGATAGGATGCAGAATTTTTATAAGATTCCACTGACGTTGGCGTTGATCGCTCAGGAGTGCTATGGAGCTTCTAGGCAGTACGGTTGAGTTTCCTGTAACCCTTTTTGGATTAGGTCTAGATATGCGAGTAGTTGTGTAAGAATCGCGAAGTTCGATTAGATATAGATTCAGCCATTCATTCCAAATATGTTCACGGAAATACTCGGATGTTTGCCATAGTTCTAGAGCCTTTTCGCGTGCTAACGACTTATCAAATTCGTCGCATTGTAGATATAGATGAGGAGATGGATACGGTAGGGAGAGAGACAGATTTGGACATAGAAAATCTATTGGCCGAATAGTCGGATGTGAGCTATTCAGATTTGTGTACAAGGGGCGAGAGTTAAGCATCCCTTCTATTTCTACAATTAGAGTGTGAAATTGAGAGAGATTCAAGATAGAACGGCCAATTGTTTTCTTCATAGAGTTTTTTACAGATTTAACTAGTCTCTCGAATATTCCACCCTGCCAGGGGGAGAGAGGGGTATTAAATGTACAGCGAATATGGTGTCCTGTTATATAGATGTTGACTTGGTCATTTTCATATAGATCGCGCCATTTATGAGTTAGAATAGATGCACCTAGCACAAAGTTAGTGCCATTGTCACTGACGATATGTAGGGGGATACCTCGTCGTGCTACAAATCGCTTGAATGCGGATAGAAATTTGCCTGCACTGATGTCATCAATGGTTTCTAGATGCATAGCACGGCAAACTAGGCAAGTGAATAATACGACATAGATTTTTGGTGGAGTAGATTCCAGATTATCTCGCACTAGGAATGGACCCATTCCATCTAACGCAGTGTTTTGGAATGGCGTGGCTCTGACTACTCGAGATTTAGGCAAATCTGGAGGGAGAGGGTAAGATAACGGTTGATTATTCATTTTTTGACATCTTATACATTTTCTATAGATTGCGTTGACTACACTAGATGAAGCTTTAACAATGAAACGAGAGCGAGATTCATTGAGAGTATGATCTTTAGATTTGTGAAGAGGCAAATGAATAGATTGGATGATTAAAGGAAAGATCAAATGATGTCGTGGCAGTACAATTGGAAATTTCATATCATATGTTAGATTGGAAAGCCCAAGACGTGTGCGCATGCGAATGATGCCGAAGTGATCGGTGAAATATAAATAATTGGAAGGAATATTCTCTTGAGAGATTGAGGCTTGAGCGGCTCTGAGAAGAACATTTCTACTAATATGACGCGATTTGCGAGAGAATCAAAATGCTCGGGGCCCTAGAAAAATAATCATCTCCGATTTTGCTTAAAAGTTGTTTCTAGGTAAAGTTAGACCCGTAGAATCGAATAGGATTAGTACTATAGCCTAAAAAATTCATTTTAAAAAGTTATGAAGAATTGAAAAACTGCACATCTTTTTGAGCTGGTCGAGTAGGGCGCATGTTTATGAACATCTCTCCGCGCCCAGTAAAGCAATATACGTGAAAATATTAATGTAGATAGAAAAGATATTGCTTATGTAAATTGCAAAAACCGAATTTGAAAATTTTCAAATATCGATTTTTTACGTGCTCTCAAACTCAATGATTAATGTACATGTTATATTACAATTTACGCAGACAGTTTTGTATGTATCGTATAGAGCATAAAATTGGCTTTAGAATGATATATAGTGAGTTTCATTTCGAGGAACTAGGCGGCTTTTCTATGCGTTTAGGTCATGCGCAACAGTGAAAACTGGTGCAGGATCGCGGCGCGACGCGATATTTGTCGCATTCAAATATCGATTTTCTGTATATCTAGTGATGTTTTGTTTTTGATCTTTCTTTTTACATTTATGAAACGATTAAGCTCATTTTAGAGCAAAAAAAAATCACTTTTCGACCAAATATTAACGAATTCACTCATCTCCACAAAAGGAGACCTAGTTGACATGAAAGTCCGTTAAATTAGCTACAAAATAACATTCTTGAAACTGAAATTAAATGTAGCTATTTCTCGCAACAAATTGAAAAGCGACTCAAACCAGCTATAAACTATGTAAATACTCCAATTTGCTAGATTCACCACGGATGTCGAATTCGAATATTCCAAATTACACATTCGAATATTCCAATTCACGCGGTGAAAATCTGGTGAATTGGTGTTTTTACATAGTTTATAGCTGGTTTGAGTCGCTTTTCGATTTGTTGCGAGAAATAGCTACATTTAATTTTAGTTTCAAGAATGTTATTTTGTAGCTAATTTAACGGACTTTCATGTCAACTAGATCTCCTTTTGTGGAGATGAGTGAATTCGTTAATATTTGGTCGAAAAGTGATTTTTTTTTGCTCTAAAATGAGCTTAATCGTTTCATAAATGTAAAAAGAAAGATCAAAAACAAAACATCACTAGATATACAGAAAATCGATATTTGAATGCAACAAATATCGCGTCGCGCCGCGATTCTGCACCAGTTTTCACTGTTGCGCATGACCTAAACGCATAGAAAAGCCGCCTAGTTCCTCAAAATGAAACTCACTATATATCATTCGAAAGCAAATTTTATGCTCTATAAGATACATATAAAACTGTCTGCGTAAATTGTAATATAACATGTACATTCCTAGTTGAGTTTGAGAGCAAGTATAAAATCGATATTTGTTCTATTTTTAAAATTTACATAAGCAACATCTTTTCTATCTAAATTAAAATTTTCACATAGATTGCTTTACTGGGCGCGGAGAGATGTTCATAAACATGCGCCGTACTCGACCAGCTCAAAAAGATGTGCAGTGTTTCAATTCTTCATAACTATTTAAAATGAATTTTTTAGGCTCCAAGACCAATCCCATTCGATTCTGCGGGTCTAACTTTACCTAGAAACAACTTTTAAGCAAAATCGGAGATGATGATTTTTCTAGGGCCCCAGCCCTTTTGATTAATTTTGATTCTCTCGCAAATCGCGTCATATGTATTCTTCGGTAGAGATAGGTGAAGATGGGCGTGGCGAAAACGCTGCCAAAGATGGCACTCTTTCCAAAAGTTGGTCCCTCGCTTTTCTGCTACGGGAGAGAAGAAAGATGAGAAAGCGGAGCGCTCGTGCCGTTGCTCGCACGAGTTTAGATAAGGAAGACAAGCGGTGAAAGGAGACAAAGCTAGATCGCTGCTGGTTGAATAGGAGCGGTGGCAATGTGGCCAGATGTGGTGGTTGCTCTTTCAGATTTTCTTCCCTCCTTTTCTCTCTTTCCTCGCTATTTCCTATTAGATTTGTCTCTCTTTCTTCCTTTTCTTTGTCTATAGATGTTTGGCAGAGCGACATCTCCCTCGTGTCTGTTTCTACCGTACTTTGCTTACAAAGGGAAGCAGTGGGTGAGAGATTCTGATCGGTTAGAGATAGGAAGGAATTAGAGATAGTTGGCAGTGGAGAGTTGGAAGATAGAAAGATAGAAGAAGATGCAGAGAAAGGCAATTGAATGTCTTCCTGATCAACTATTAGCCTCTTAACAGGCCAAGATGAAATAGGTGATAACAGCCAAGATGGTCCTTTCCACCATAGATTATTATCATTTAGTTCATTAGATGAAATACCACGTGTTGCCAAATCGGCTGAATTATCCGCGGAAGATACATGGTATAAAGATGTACATAGATTGAACGAAGAAGAAATAGATGAAAGCACATCGTGAATTTTTGCGAGGCGGTTTCTAACGAAAATATCCTTGTGCTTAGATGATTGGCGAAATTGTTGCAAGACGATTTCAGAATCAGAAAAAAGATGTATTGATGCAACAGATGTGTTAGTCCCTTTTAGTGCATTCAGGATGAAATGTGTCATTCTTGCAGCGCATAGCAGTGCTAATAATTCGAGTCTCGGGATTGTAATTGCCCCCTTGATCGGGGCCAGACGAGATTTGGCTAGTAGAATTCGTGAAGATGGCTCAGAGTGAGATGATAAAGGTCGGAGCACAACATAGGCACAAGCTGCGTAGGCGAGTGCGGACGCATCCGCAAAGATGCATAGATCGCATGTGTATGAGAGAGATGAGACGTGCAGATGGGGCGAAATAATACGAGGCAGAGAAGAAGAGAAACTAGAGATGTCGCATTGAATTTTCGCCCAGCGTTCGCTTTCTTCTTTGTCAAGCGGGGAGTCCCAATCATATTTTTTCTTCCACAAAGATTGAATAAAGATTTTTGACTGTACTGTCAATGGAAGAAGATAGCCCAAGGGGTCAAACATAGTGCTGTGGGTTTTCAAAACCGATCGCTTAGTAGGCCACTCAGTCTCATTAGATGAAGGAGAGAAAGATGAAGCAGAGAAAGATAGAAGATCAGATTTTGAGTTCCAGTGAATTCCCAAAAGCTTTAAGGCTGTATCTTTTGATTTATCTTTCTCTTGAAATAGATTGTTCAGCTGGGCCTCATTTGATAGAAAGTCACGTAGATTCATTGACATGTCATTAAAAAGATTTTTGCTTTGAAGATAAAATTCTTTGCCTTCTTGAAAGGAAGAGGCACTGATGATGACATTATCAACATATGTATTGTTCCGCAGCTGTTCTAAGAGTTTGGGGTGAAGCTGCTCCTGTGCTAAATTATAATGATATAAAATGGTTGCATTCAGGGATGTAGAACAAAAAACTCCCAGACCAAAAAATTTTTTGGCCCAAAAAAACCAAAAAACCGGTTTTTTGAGTACAAAAAACAAAAAGAAGAAATTTTTTGTACAAAAAACAAAAAATAACAAAAAAAAACCAAAAAAAAAATTGCACTAATCTTAATTTTAGAAGAGAGACTTGGGTAAATTCTTGATCTACAACAGCAATAACACAATAAATAAAAAAATTCGGAAATGATAATTAGACTAAAAAGTGATATCACAAATTGGGAAATTAGAAAACTCTAATCTTAAAATTTTGCTGGAGGAATAGACATCGGAAAGATTTCGTGTAAAAACTTTTTGTTTTTTTTTTTGTTTTTTTGGGCCGACCCCAAACAAAAAAACAAACAAAAATTTTTTTGTGAAAACCCCAAAAAAACCCAAAAAACCAAAAAAACAAAAAACAAAAAACTGCAACCCTGGTTGCATTCAAGATAAATGGAGAAGCATTGACTCCAAATGGAACGCGAGTAGATCGATAGATAACCAGATTATCCTCAGTGGGTGGTTTAGATGGGCCTTTCAACCATTATTCTCGTACTGTCGCGTTCTGATTCGAGAAGACGAATTTGATGGAAGGCTTTCTCCACGTCCGCTATGATTAGAATAGGGGCAAAGAGAATGCGTATAAGCACAGATACTAGATCAGGTATCATATTTGGACCTGGAGATATGCAGTCGTTCATCGACTTAGATCTTCTAGATTTAGCTGAAGCAACTGTCACAATGCGTAACTTTGTGTGTGCCTTATCTGGCGAGATGACGCAATGATGTGGCACGTAATAGATTGGCCCGTCAGGTGTCTCGGGTGCAATTTCTAAGATATTAGATTTCTTTTGCTCCATTATGGTTTCGTGATATTTTTCCCAGATTTTGCCTGTTTTATGGTGCGTATGAAATACACTACGTAGGCGTGCTAAAGCAACATGAAAGTTGTCAGCTAGACGAATAGGAATAATTCAATTTCCAGGGAAATTGGACATACATAGATGATACCATTTCGTACAGAGATGTTAGAGTGAAATTCTCTAATGGCCTGCTCTTTTTCGGCTATAGATGAAAGAGGAGTAGGGTCCTCCGAGATTCCTATGGTGTCAAGTGCCCACATATCCTCTATCTGCTTTGGATGTAATTCGAAAAGGGAGAGAGTAGGCGAGATTGGAGGAGTAGATAATGGCGTGCTTTTGTTTGATGAAGATCCCGAAATAATTCCGCCAAAAATAGAATTTTCCAAGATGAGACCGGAAGAGAGAATTATTCTCTTTCCTTTTATGATCTTATGATAGTAATCCATGCCCAAAAGAATATCTGGCTGGTCTTCAACACCATGTAATAGATCGGAGTGAGAAAAAGATGTTGCGATTGCGCTTTGACTAATAACAAGATAGTCTTCTTCAGATAGTGGAGGGATATTGTAAAGCGCAGTTAGAGTGGGATAGGAAATTAGATTAACATTTAAATTATTGCCGTCAATGGTACTGAGAGATAGAGAGTAGATTTTAGCATCAACGCGTTCTCCTTGGTCATCGCCAAAGGCACTAAGATAGAAGGAAAACTCCGAATTGCTATCAAGAGAGTGATTCGCGCAAGTAGATGACTTGATGAAGCTTCTGTGAGAGCCTGGGTCTATCAAGATATGCAGATCGGCCTTTCGGCTTGACTGAGAATCGGCTTTTGTTTTTGCAGTCATTAATATAGCGGAAGAAGAGACTGCCGATTGGAGAGAGAGAACAGAAGAGAGCGGCGGGAAAGATGAATGGGACAGCTCAGAAGGGCTAATAGAGGGAAGAGAGCTGTTCCCCCCTATTGACTGATTGTCCCTTCGTATGTCAGCTTCGCCGTCTTCCTCCCTGTCTTCGACGCCGGTTGCTGCCGTTGATGCAGCCATTTGTTGTTCCGGCGGCGATGCAGAGATGAGCGGGGCCGAGTTGACAGCCGGAGATGGCAGATTGTTTAGATTCTTTCTGTTGTTGAAGTTTCTAGATTCATTTCTGCTCTGTTCATTTCTCTGTTCAGAAGATCGACCTCGCTGATCCGAAGATCGCTGTCCATAGGTAGAACGATTATTTAGATTTCTCTGCGAGTTGTTACTCGGAAAAGATGGAGAGCGCCTGTCTCTGCTCTCTTCTCTTGGCTCTCTCCCTCTCTGCTGGTTACTGTAGTTGCGCGATCGGGATCGGTTGCGCCAGCGATCTAGAGAGGGAACACGTGAACGAGAGATAGAACGAGTGTATCGGTTAGACCGAGAGACAGAGCGGGAACAGATAGAGCGATGATGATAGCGGTCGCACTGGCGACAAGGAGGCTTTGGGCACCTGTCAGAATAATGATCTGTTTCCAGACAGTTCCAGCATGCGAGTCTTTCAGATATTTTGTTTCTTCGCTCTCCTTGATCAGATATTTTTCTGCATTCTTCTGATAGATGGTTATTGTCACAGAAAAAGCATTTCGGGACCGATGTAGATGTATTTATTGCTGCAGATACAAAAGATTCAGATGGATCGCTGGTTGAGATAGAAGACACAATGGATAGCTCTCCAGTTTTGCAAGCAATTTGTTCTTGTGCAGTGATTTCTTCTTGCTCAGAAACCTCGTCTTGTAGATTCTGTAGCAAGATTTCCAGATTCCACCTAGCTTCCCTTTTTCGTTTTTTTATCAGAATTAGCCGTAGCCAAGAAGGGAATTTTTTCAAGATAATTTCTAGGAGGATGTCTCCGTCGGCTCCATTTTGTGCCCGGAGTCTAGATAGGATGGAGAGAAGAGCATCGAGCGTGGAGCGGACGCCTTTGATGTTGTCCCTCGCCGGGGGCAAGTCTTGTAGTTGAGATATTAGATTGGCTCTTGCCAAAGATTTTTGATCAAAACGCTTAACAAGATGATTGTATGCTAGATGGTATTCAGATGTGTAGAAATGACTGATAGCATTAAGGGCATTGCCTCTCACTGAATTTTTTAGATGTATCATTTTCTGGGTGTTAGATATGGGCTGATTATGTAAGACGTTTTCATAGATTCCTCGCCACTGATCAAAGAGCTCGGGTGTTCCGTCGTATACTGGAAGCTCGAGAGGGGGAAGACGAGATACAGATGAGATAGATTGTTGCTGATACTGTATATCAGGAGGAGGGGGAACATGAGTCTGATATGTTGCCTGAGGGCGATTTTGATAGATTGCAGGAGGGGGTACCTGTGGTAGTGGTACTGAAGGGTTAGTCTGCAGACCAGGCGGGTGTGTCAAGGATGAGAAAGATTGCTGATAGGTTGCCGGAGGGGGTGCCCTCATCGCCGAGGCAGAAGAGTTAATCTGTCTGTCTTCATAATTTTGAGATGTGAATTCAGGTCTCTGTGAGTGAGACAGATTAGATGAGTAGTTAGGCTGTAGATGTGTAGCCGGTGTCATATAAGATGGGGTTTGATTGGCAAAACCCGGAGGCATGCGTGATGGCGTATTTTGAATAGATTGTGAAGAAAGATGGAATTGGTCAGTATGCATGTTAGGCATGAATGGAGGGTTATTAAAAGTGACCGTAGATGAAATTGGTGGCTGATCTTCCAAACCTGGTCTGGTGTGTGGAGAATCGCTTCGCGATTCCACCGGCGTCAGGTGGGGGATTTCCTCAAGAAGAGCTCCGGCTTCGCCGAGCCGTACATCTAGGATGATCATAGCGGTGTCCACTTGGTCGAAGAATTCTGCCGTTTTATTATCTTCTAGATATTTTGTGATAATCGGGTGGACTTCTTCCAAATTTTCACAATCCAAGATTCGTTGTAGATGAGAGATCTAAGTCGTAATGATTTTATGTTTCTTTGTTAAATATGCACGTGTGATGTTGATGGTGCTGATAGTAGATCGTAGGATTCTCCTGGCGGTAGCAGGATCATTAGATTGAAGTGAGAGCAGGGTGGAATAAGATTGAGATATTGTAAGCATTTCCATGAGTCCCTTATCTCTCAGGACTCGTGAAAGGTGCCGCTTGGCAGTTGAGATTGCTTCTTTCACTTCTTCACTAGATTCTAGATCAAATAGATCAAGATTATCCAATTCTTCGGGCGTTAGATTAGATGTAGAATTTTCTGCCTCCGTCATTCAGGCGGTTGCAGATGTAATATGAGAAAAGATGAACAAAACAAGAAATTAATAAAACAACGACACTAGGCAATTGGATCGGGCCGACGCACCAGTTGTGCCGCTTGTCAGGGTTCTCCAATTAGCCAACAAGTAATAAATGACAGCAGGTTTATCGCAAACGCATAAAAGGCACACAATCAGTCGGCTTCAGTGGATGTAGTAAAAGGAGCTGCGAGAGAAGATACATGTAGAAGATAGATGGGAGGAGCGGCGCGGTCGCCCCGCCCCTCCATGTCTCTCAGCACAGCCCTAAATGCTCTTTTTTTTTCTTTTTTTTTTATCTCACATCAGTCCACGTTCTTCAATCCCTTTCGTTTCAAAGAGTTGCCCTTTTAGCGAGCCGATTTCAGAGAAAAAAACCTTCGCTTTGCTAGCAAAATTTCAAGGAGCGAAAGGGAGTCTTTAATTGGGTATAATTCTGAGATGAGGGGTTGGTTGTTTGGTGTTTCTTTTTCTATTAGAAAACATTTATTTAAAAAAAATTGTGAGGAGATATTTTTTTTAATTTTTCTTTGGGGATTTGGACTATCGCATGTGTTTTTTAATCAGCATTAATTATTTTAAAAAAAGAAGAAAGATAAAGCGTCGACACATATTATTTTTTTCCTATAAAGCCAAAATCTTGGCGTTAACAACATTCGTTTTGACTGGCTGACATAAAAGGAAGATAAGCGAAAGAAAACCACCGGGAGTGCAGAGAAAAAATACTACGAAATAAAAATTAAATAAATAAACTGAAAAAAGTTAGTCGAAAAGTATTTGGGATGATCATATATTTCTCAATATGCTATTTCATTTTTTTCAGGAACATGATTTTGAAGGGAAGATTATAATGATGGCCAGGCCCGAGCCTGGCCATCATTATGACGCGATTTGCGAGAGTATCAAAATGGCCGGGGACCCGGCAAAATTAGATCTCGCTCAAAAGCTCTTTATAGGTACTTTTCAACACGGCGACACTTGGAATGGGTCCGGTAGTCTGAAATCCCCATTTTGGCGAGTTGTGGGAGGTTTAAATTTCGGGAGCCCGATGAAACTTGCAGAGATGGTCGCACATTCGCGTTCGCTGTTTCGCACACAATAAAGAAATATTCGTGAAAATTTTGTCATATATAGTCAAGATATTGCTTTACGAAGCTACTAATGTAGAATTTTAAAATATTCACTTTTATAGTCTCAGCGGCTTCTAGATTTTGGAGAGGCGCCATTCTCTTATTTGAAAAAATGCCATGGGTTTTCTATCTTGAATTGTAGAGCAAAAAATTATCTTCCCAATGAACTATAGTATGCCAGATATCGACGAGGTCTTTTATGTTTCCCAGTCATAAAACTCTTGAAATACGCGCGGTTCAGTGCCTGTGCATCTGCATGCACTTTGTTTAGGCGATACCAACGCCGAAAGCGAAACACAAACGATATACCGCATGAAGGTAGTCTAGGGAATTTATGTAGGTTTTCATGTAACTGTTTAAATAAAAATTTAAATCCAAAACAAATTTGTTAATTGAAGGGCAAGACATTCGGTCATCGAACCCCGGACGTTCGTATCGCGACTCCAACTCGTTCGCACTACACTAAATCATCATTTCCAAGGCAAGACAATGCTTTTATTCTTACCTTGCCCGGTGCATAGGTCAAAGAAACGCTGAACCGCGCGTATTTTAACAGTTTTATGACTGGGAAACATAAAAGACCTCGTCAGTATCTGGCATACTATAGTTCATTCGGAAGATAATTTTTTGCTCTACAATTTAAGATAGAAAACCCGTGACATTTTTCCATATAAGAGAACGGCGCCTCTCCAAATTCTAGAGGCCGCAGAGACCATAAAAGTGAATATTTTCAAATTTTACTTTAGTAGCTTTGTAAAGCAATATCTTGACTATTTATGACAAAATTTTCACGAATATTGCTTTATTGTGTGCGAAACTGCGAACGCGAATGTGCGACCATCTCTGCAAGTTTCATCGGGCTCTCGAATTTTAAACCTCGCACAGCTCGCCAAAATGGCGATTTCAGACTCCCGGACCCATTCCAATCGTTTCGCCGTGTTAAAAAGTACCTATAAAGAGCTTTTGAGCGAGATCTAATTTTGCCGGGTCCCCGGCTCTTTAGATCCCTTACGATTCTTGCAAATCGCGTCTTATAATCTCCCCTCCTAGTCTATCAGCTCCGCCATTTCAGACCCTTTTAACAGAATATCGTTGTAATATCTCCTATCAAGTGAGACTGAAATACCTCTTTTGGGGGGTATTTTTTTTTAACTTTGATAAATTGGGGACAAAACAATTTGTAGATATTATTTTCCTTTTCAAAATATATGAAAAAATAAATAGAAGAAAAAATAGAAGATTTAAAAACATCTTTTTTTCTTTTAAATAAATATACAAAAACAATAGAAGAATAAGTCAAGCGCAAAACAATAATTGATTAAAGTAACCAACTATTTGTTTAATGATGGAAGCCTTATGCATCTTGAATCGAGCGATAGTTCGTCTCATCCAGTTATACCGACATCGATCCATCGCAAACCTCGTGTTGCCAAGGTGCAGAGCAAATATAGACTGTTATTAATTTTTTATCCACAAAATTTCCGCCATATTTACTGATAACATCCACTAATTACTTTTTCCTCATATTATTTTACCAAGTTCATCACTAATTATTATTTGTACTATTATAATAATATAATTAATTTTTAATCCACGATATTTCTGGCAAATTAACTTAGAATATTTTTTTATATTTTGTTCTATTTTAAATATTATGATTATTTGTACAATACATTTTAGAATAGCAACATTACTAAAAGATATGGATTTTTTCTATCAGCATTTCATTGCATGCCGCATAGATAATGTACTTGCTATTTGAATTGTACTTGCCATTGCTCCAAGAGATCACTGAACAAAAAATCTCAAAACATATATAAAAAATTGAGCAAATGAAAACCACATGAAGGATTAAAACAAAACGAAAAACTTAGCGACCAGCGAATTGGTAAAAAAAAACTCTAAACATGAATTTCTACTGTTCACATTTCGAGCAATCAGAGGCTTTCTCCCTTTTTCCTGGGAGGTCAGTGTCAAGAGTAGAGGAAGAAAAGACAGGAAAAGAGGACAGTGAGACAGCGAAAGAGGGAGAGAGAGAGGGAGAGAGAGCGAGAAAGAGAGAGAGAGAGAAATAGGAAGAGAGAAAGAGGGAGAGAGAAGAGAGAGAGAGAAAGAGAGAACGAGAGAGACAGTTGATAGAAGAGAGAGATGAATGCAGGGAGAAGGAGCGAAAGGGAGAGAGAGAACGGAAACTCCCTCTCCTCTGCTCTTCTCTGGGAATCTCTCCAACAGCCTTCCCTTCCTGCTTTCGCTTGATCGTGCCAAGTCATAGCTCGCGACCTCCTCGCGGCATACACTCTTTTTATGTTATTATTTTTAACATTTTTGTTTGAAAATTTATGAAATTGTTAAGATTGATATATGAAATTATCACCACATATATAATTCAATCTAAAAACGCAGTCCAAATATAATCTTTTTTTTAAAATTATATTATTTTAATTAAAAAATAATAAAATTGTACAAAAAAATGAATTTATCACCAGTTAGAAATTAATGAATATGGTTGTTTCTTTTCTGCTAGCAAAATCGAGCTTATTATTTTCTTTATTAACATAGGACTCACTGAACAAATTTCATTTCTATATTACGTGGACAAGCACGGCGTAATTTTGAAAGAGAAAAAAGAAAAGCGTCAAAGATGCTTTGTCTACAATTAACGATTTTTTCACCTCATATCGCATTGAAGATATTGAATCCACTTTTAACAGGAAAAAGGCTTTTCCACTTCTCTCTCGATGTGATTTTTTGATGTGATTTAGGTGGATTTGCGATGCGTGTCTTCCTTTTAGATTTGTAAACCAACAAAGCGAAATTATATATACCAGCTCAGGCGGTGCGTTTAAATGAATGATTTATGAGTTTTTAAACGATCTTTCTTCTCTTAAGAATAGGCATATCTCTTTATTTTGTCAACAATGAAAAAATTAAAAATAAATAAAAAAAATTCTCTAAACTATCCTCCCCCTCGAGCCTCGCAGAGTCCGTCATGAAATCTGTGCCGCGGGTTACACGGACTGTTGGGCAAGAGAGTAATTGCGGTTAATCGGGCAAGGTTTATTACAAAGTAGACAACATAGCAGAGTTGTCTCATTTGCACTGTTATCTCAATGGAGGAATGATAGAGAGAAGGAGAGCGAGAGTGAGAGTGAAACAGAATTAGTAAAAAAAGAATATTATGAAATTAATGATCAACAAAAATGATTTCAGCTTGATCATTTTCGTCTTGTTTATTTTTGTCACTATTCTCCCGGTAATTTTCTTTCGCTTATCTTCATTTTATGACCGCCAGGCAAACGAGCAATGATGGGATGCGGCTTCGTGTCAGATAGGAAAGATTCTAATCAATATATGCCTAGTATTATTTTACTTCCGTGTTTGAATAAAGTAATAAATGCAGATTTAAGAAAAACATGCGATAGTCCAAATCCCCCAAAGAGGTATTTTTGTCTCGCTTGACATGAGATATTACTACGAGATTATGTATGTAAAAAGGCTTGAAATGGGGGCGGAGCCTCTATTCTGAAGAATGGAAAGCCTTTCTGAATGGGGCTCAGGCTAATAGAGGGTGGTTGGTCAGTATAATAAAGAGTACCTTTTCCGAATCCACAGAAACCCCTCTCACCGATACTTCCTCTCTTCCGAATTCACGGATTCGAGACGGAAGAAGGCATCCGAGGAGTGCTCGAGGGGGGGGGGGGGGCGGTCATCTTAAAGAATTTTATTTGTTATTTACATATTTTTCTTCTCAAAGAATTTTATTCGTTATTTACTTATTTATTATTTATTTATTTGTCTCAGAATGCACTTATTCATGATAGAATAGTCAGGGATAAAAAAAATCCCCCGCTGAGGTCCCTGCAGAACAGGGTTGAATAGTGGACATCATCTCAAAGAATGGACAAGTATGTATTTAAAGGATAATGTGTTGCGTTCATTTGTTGTTCCCTTCATTTTTTTTCTTATTTTAGATTCCATCAGTGCTTTTTTATAAATCAATTTATGAAGTACATGTTCTTTAATAGATTTTTATAGAATTAATGAACTTGCAGTCAAAATCACTGGAATTCGCGCCTCTTTGCCTGACGCTAAGAGTCACTAAACCCACCCGTGATCCTTAAAGGAAGTATCCGTCGTATAATTATACTGTAGCGCTAGAGAACCAGTTTGAATTCGCGCGCTCAAAAATGTGCTTGTCACTCGGTCGAGAGAGCATGTGAAATAGGAGGGCGGCTCTGACATACCGTAGCAAATTCTCTACGAGCCAGATTTCACGTTACTTTTGCTCAGAATGTAATGAAAGGAAATCGCTCAAACCTTCTGGATAGACGTTTTACGCCAAGATGAACCTATCCACATAGAACAAAACATAGGTTAATTATTCCCCGGATACCTCCTTTATAAAAATTTTTTTGGCCTAGTGTCTCTCTCTAAATCGCGTGTTCTGTTATAATCTACAATAGACTCATGAATTGATCTAATATTTAAAAAAACGATAGTAACTAAAATATAAAAAGGCACGTAAAATACCGAGCACAGATAATTAAAACGAGGAAGTGTTTAAATGCCTTGACGATATAGAATTTTCTATTTTCATTCTTAAAAAGGCTTGGTGATATAACAAGAACACGTTGAAACGAATTTAGTAGTTGCCCTGAATAGGAAAACACCTGCTCTTTCTAAACTCGATGAGTTACCTTTAAAAAAGAGAGAGTCAGAAAGAGAGAGACAGAGAGAGGAAGATTGCGAGAGAGAGAGGGAGAAGAGAGAGGGGGGGGAGAAGAGAGAGAGAGAGAGAGAGAGAGAGAGAAAAAAGAGAGGCAGAAGAGAGAGAGATAATGTTTTAAATATCAATTCGAAGGACTTTTGCTCCGGTGGTTATATCACAAGACGGTCTGTGTGTAAAAGGAAGATATGCGAAAGAAAACCACCAGGAAAAACAAAAAATTGAACAAGCTGAAAATAGATTCTCTGGAGAAAGAATTCGGATTGATCGTATTATGTTCTTTTTCACTCTTTTATTTCCTTTCTCTCTCTCACTTCCTCCCTCTTCTCTCTCCATCCCTCTCTCTCTTTCTCAACCCTACATGCATTTCTATGTACATATCAATCTGCATATCCCTGGAGTGTTCTGAGAAGGCGACCGCGCCGCTCCCAAAGGTTCGAGGAGGGAGGATATTTTAGGAGATTTTATCATTTACTTATTTATTTTTATTCCAGACTGAAGAGAAGTCTATAACCACAAGAGAAGAATAGTCGTTTAAAGAAATATAAATGTTCTGTGGATCACTGAATTCAAAATCATAAAACTTATATAAAAAATGAACAAATTAAAAAAACCACATGAAGGATTAAAAACAAAAATGTGCCCCATTTTTGGTCGTAAAACTGACCGGCCAGAGATCGTGTAAAAAAACACTAAACACGAATTTCTTGTGTTCATATTTCGAGAAATCAGAGTCTTTCCCCCTTTTCCTGGCAGGCCAGGGTTAACTGTAGAGGCAGAAAATACAACAAAAGAGGAGAGTGAGAGAGCTAAAGAGAAAAAGAGTGGGAGAGAGAGCACGACGTAGAAAGAAAGAGAAAGAGAGAGAGAGAATGAGGGAGAGAGAAAGAGAGAGAGAAAGAGATAGAGAGAAAGACAGAGAGAGATCGAAAGATAGATGGAAGAGGAGAACGAGAGAAAGAGAGAGACAGGAAGAGAAAGATAGATGGAGAGAGATAGAAAGAGAGAAAAAAAGAGAAAAAGAGGGAGAAAGCAAAAGGGAGTCAGAATGATTACCTGATATCTGATTGTGAGTCCCCCCTCCTCCCTTCAGCACTTCTCTGAAGATCTCTAAAACAGCCTTCCGTTCCTGCTCTCGCTCGTACATGTTAAGTCGTAGAGATTCCTCCTCGCGGTACTCCCTCTGAGAACTCCCAAAAAAAGTTTTATGTTATCATTTTTCTCATTTTCATCTTTATCTGAAAATTTATGAAATTGTTAAGATATGAATTTATCACAACACGGATATTTCAATCGGAAAACAAAGTCCAAACATAATCTTTTTTAGTTTTTATAATATTCATTTTTAATTTTTAAAAAATAATAATAAAATTGTAAAATTAATTGGATATGAATTTTTACCAGTTATAAATTAATTACTCTGGTTGATTATTTTCTTCTAGCAAATCGAGCAAATTTCAAATCATTTTCTTTATTAAGACTCGCTGAACAAATTCCCTTTCTCCTTGCGGAGATTTTGAAAGAGAGAAAAAGAAAAGTGAAAAAGGTGCTCTGTCTACTATTAGTGATTTTTTTATAACCTTATATCACTTTGAAGATATTTCCTCCATTTTTAGCAGGAAAACGGCTTTTGCAGTCCACTCCCAATGTGGTGGTTTTGTCCAGCGTGTCTACCTTTTACATTTTCAAGCCAACAAAGCAAAATGATGGAAACGAGAAATCTACGATTTTTATTCTTTAAAGATATCTTTTTAATTAGTCTACAATTAAAAAATTAAAAATCTCTCTGAAATATCCTCCCCCTCGAGCCTTGCCCAGAATCCCCCATGAAATCTGTGCCGGGGTTCTCATGGACTGTAGGGCAAGAGAGTAATTGCAGCGGTTAATCGGGCAAGGTTTATTACAAAGTAGACAAAATAGCAGAGTAGTCTCGTGACTTTTACACTCTTATCTCAATGAGGATAGAGAGAAGGAGAGAGAGAGAGAGTGAAACATAAAGAGTAAAAAACAATATTGAGAAATAAATGATCAACCCAACTAATTTCAGCTTGATCGTTTTTGCCGTATTTATTTTTGTCACTATTTTCCCGGTGGTGTTCTTTCGCTTATCTTCCTTTTATAACCGCCAGTCAAGCGAGCAATGATTACATACTGATTTGTGCGGGATAGAAAAAATACTAATTAATATATGCCTCGTATTATCTTCCTTCCGACTTGTATTAAAATAATCAATGCAGATTAAAAAAAACTTGCGATAGTCCCCAAAGTGGAATTTGAGTCTCGCTTGACATGAGATATTACTATGAGATTATGTAAAAAGGCCTGAAAAGGGAGCGGAGCTTCTAGTCCATGGATTCGAGACGGAAAAGGCATCCGAGGAGTGCTCGAGGGCGGGGCGGTCATCTCAAAGAACTTTATTTATCATTTATTTATTTAAATGCACGTAGTCAAAAAGAACACGTCCGGTATTAAAAGCCATCGATGGGGACCCCGCTGAACAGGGAAGACTTGTGGATTTTCTCAATTCACATATATTTAAATGATGATATGTTACTTTGATTTGTTGTTCCCTTCACATTTTTTATATTGTAGTTTCTATCAGTTTTTTAATAAATTAGTTAATGAAGTACGTGTTCTATTATGGATTATCACGAAAGCCATCCCTAATCTATTTTAATTTTTCTAGCCATTATTAGTCTCTCTAAATCGCATGATCTCTCGCCCTAGCTTATGGTTAAAGCAAAAATTAAGGCGCAACTTCAAGTGACAGAGTTTGACTCGTTAAATATAGAAGTTCTATAACAATCTTTAGTAGATGTCATGAATTGATTTAATACTTTTAAAAATGATTGATAAAGAAGACACATAAAATACACAGCACAGATTAAATGCCTTGACATTGTAGAATTTTCTATTTTCATGGTGCTGTGCCTAGGCGACTAAACAAGCACATGTTACCTTTACTCCGAATTTACTCCGAAGAAAAGGAATCCACCTGCTCTTTCCATACTCGATGCATTTCTTTTGAAAAAAAATATAAAAAAAACTCCTTACAAAATAAAAACAAAACTCCTTACAGTCCATCGGCTATGCACTTCAGATTTAGATACTTAATTTTAAAAAAAAGTTCTGGAGAGAAAGAAAGAGCGAGGCAGAAATATGGAGGGAGGACGAGGGAGAGAGAGATGGGCAAAGAGATAACGGGAGAGTCCGAGAGAGAGAGAGTGAGAGAGAGCGGGAGAAGAGAGAGAGCGAGAGAGCAAGGAAGATAGTTGCGAAACGACTAAAGAATATTTTTATTTTGGAATTTTATTAAAAATATTTTGCAACCAGTTAATTAGACGTTTTCCATTACATTTTTTTTCCTTCATAAACATCACTTTGTCCCTTCGCCTGTCTCGTGGAACCCGTCATATCTTTTGAGAAATAGGCGACAAAAAATTAGTAGAACAATTAATTTTTTTTTCAACTTATTTTTTATAAAAATTAGGAAATAAGCATAAAACAATAGAAAGTTTAGATACAAGTTTTTCACTTTTTGCATCAAATAAATATATATATATAAAACAAAAATCAAGCACCAAACAAGAAATAGATAACAGTAACCAATAACTTGTTTAATGATGCACTCTCAAGACCTAAAATATCATCAATTTTTTAATCAACAAAATTTCTAGCAATGCTAAGGAGAATATTATTTCACAAAATTCTTTTTTTATACATTATAATCATCATACCAAATACGAAAGTCAAATGGTCGAGCTAGCTCAAAACTTTCTCGTTATGGTGGAAGTGTGGATTACTCCTCATCGTCTGGCAAAGGCCTTCTCTTTTCCCCTTCTGCCCAGAAGCATAAGGCGTATATCTGTAATTTCTATTGTCCGTATTCTCTCCCTCTCGTTCTGCCCTTATCTCTCTTTCTCTCTCTCTCTCTCTCTCTCTCTCTCTCTCTCTTTCTCCCTCTTTCTCTGCCACATCCCTCTCTTTTATTCTAGAGAAATTTCTTCGATGCTCTGATTTGTTTGGTGATACAAAACCCACAAGGGAAAAGTCGAGTAATAGATCGTGTTATCAAGTTATACTGACATCGGACCATCGCAAACCACCTGCTGGAAAGGTGCAGAGCATATATAAAAGAAATATAGGCAGATTGCTCCTTCTGCCCCAGGCCTCGACGCCAGATCCTGTTCCCCTACTAATTAAAAGTAATAAAATTGTAGATTGTTGATCAAATGTAAAGAAATATTTCATCTGTATGCTAAACAAAACTATCTTTGAAATTGAAGTAAAAATTTATTTCCATCCCCAGTCAGCTCTGGTGCACTTGACCAATTCTCTTGCTCTTCCTCCAATCTTTCCTCACTTCTCCTCTCCGCTTTCGAGTCTTCACTCTTTTGTGGCACCGTGGGGTACGATGAAAATGGCCTGCAGAAGGGGCGTAACTCTGAAACAGAGAGAGGGAGGGATATGAAGATAGACAGGAAGAGGAAGATAGAGAGACATAGGAGAGAGAGATTGTTGAGAGAGACAAGAGAGAGAGAGATATGGGTAGAGAAGAACGGAAGGAGAGAGAAAGCGAGAGTGAATAAGAAAAATTTAGCTGCAGCGTATTATGGTTTTTTTTAGCGATTTTTCTTCAGTTATGGTTATCCCTTCAGTCTGGAATAAAAAATTAATAAAACTAAATAAAATCTCCCTAATATATCCTCCCTCCTCGAACCTTTGGGAGCGGCGCGGTCGCCCCACCTTCTACGAACACTCTCGGGAAAATACATGTGGGAGAGAGAGAGAGAGGGATGGAAAGAGAAGAGGAATGGAGTGTATGAGAGAGAGAGAGTGAAAATAAAAGAGTAAAAAAGAACATTGAGAAATACACGATCCATCCGCATTCTTTCTACAGAGAATCCGTTTTTCAGCTTGATCGTATTCGTCTTTTTTGTCACCTCTCTCCCGGTGGTTTTCTTTCGCATCTCTTCCTTTAAACGCAGGTAGTTAAAGGAAGATTGATATTCTGGGCACTTCGCAATCAATGTATGCTTGGGGCCATTATCTTACTCCTGTATTGCAAGAAAATAATTCGTATGTAATAGTCCAAAGCCCCAAAAGGGAAGGAGATAAAGAGAGCCAGAGAGAGCGAGAGATAGAGAGAGACAAAGAGAGAGAGACAGACAAAGAAACAAAGAGATAGAAAGACAGACAGAAAGACAGACAGAAAGACAAAGAGAGAGAGACAAAGAGAGATAGATAGAAAGAACGAGAGGGAGAGAGAGAGAGAGAAAGAGAGAGAGAGAGAGAGAGAGAGAGAGAGAACGAGAGGGAGAGAGAGAGAGAGAACGAGAGGGAGAGAGATAGAAAGAGAGTGTAAGAAGACAGAGCGTGAGAATATAGAGGAAGAGACAGAGAGAGAGCGAGAGAGCGAGAGAGAGAAAGTGACATACAACGAACGCAAGAAGCACTGAATGCTATATGGACGGAACACCAATTTGCAAACACAAGAGCCGCCCATCCGTCTCTTTGAATAAAGAGAACGACTCTTCCTTCTTCTAGAGCATAAATAGGTTCTTCTGTGATAACTGGAAACGGATTGGAATGGCGAAACAATTTTCTATATCTCATTTCGATCGAGTTGAACAACCGGAGCGATATTTATAACATTATCGCTCTCTTCTCGCTCTCTCTCTCTCTTTCTTACCTTTCTATTCTCTCTCTCTCTCTCTCTCTCTCTCTCTCTTTCTTATCTTTCTGTACTCTCTCTCGCTCTCTCTCTCTCTCACCTTACTGTTCTCTCCTAACCATCTTTCTCTTTCATTCCCCTTAAAATTGACACCGTCGAATAATTTATCATAGCCTCTGTAAACTTCAAACATTCCTAAAGCAGCAATATGTGTTATTACAAAACACAAAATTCATACAATAAACAAACATAGATATATATTTTGAATGGGTGAGCAAAATGATACAAAGAAAGCGATCTAATGCAACCCGCAATTTAACTCAGAGGGAGAGAAAGAGAGAGAGAGAGAGAGAGAGAGAGAGAGAGAGAGAAAGAGATAGAGAAAGAGAGAGAGAGAGAGAGAGAGAGAGGGATAGAAAGAAGGGGAAAGAAACAGAGAGCAGTACTACGCAAATCAACATATTCCGATAAGAAACAGGCTAACCGCGTAAACAAAGCAGATTACAATTTAAAAAGTTACGAATATAAGTGCCACTTCTCAATTTTACAGTGAGCCAATGAAGGGGGTGCTCTTATTAGAATACCGTTTCTTAAGGGGTGTTAGAGGAATACGGTATTTTATCATAACACCGCTTCTAACAATAAGAATGTTCTAACAATACTATCACATGTAAGGGAGCAGCAGCTCTTTATCCAGGCAATGATCCGCCAGTTTTCCCTCGCGGAACATCGACAGAAACATCTTGGTCGCTCCTTCGAAGTCCCACCTTAAAAAAATGAAGCTAAATTTTACAAATGTTTTGAAGACTAAATTTAATTATGGCGTTCTATCTAACATCTCCCCTCCCCGTATACCTCTCTCACCATCTCTCTCTCCCTCGCTCCCTCTCCCTCTCGCTCTCTCTCTTACTCTCTCTCCACACTCTCTCACTCTATGTCTCTCCCCCTTCTCTCTCCCTCCAACCGCCCTCTCTCTCTCTCTCTCTCTCTCTCTCTCTCTTTCTCTCACTCTTTCTCTGTGTTTCCCCCTCCCCTCTCTCTCTCTTCCCTCTCTCCCTCTCCCTCACCTATCCACATATCCCTGTGCTGGGATGTGTCTCTTGACCCTCATGTCCTTGGCTGCGCAGACTCTCTTCATGAGCTCGTCAATGTCATCGATTGGCTGCGTCTCTCGTGGCAGGCCAAGCAGGCGGAGGTACGACGTGTCGCCCGTTCTGAAAAGGAGAAGAAGATATGAGACAGCTAGTTATTTCCACGAAATAACTATTATTTTATCTACTTAAATAAAATACTCACTTTCTTATCTTTTTTCTCTAAGCTCTACCTCTCCCTCTCCCTCTCTCTCTCTCTCTCTCTGTCTCTCTCTCCTCTCTCCTAACCTATTCATATAATACAGCAAGTAGTCTGCCACCAATCGAGGTTCGGTTGCACTCTCGAGAATCAGATCGCAGAGCGCAAGTTTCATCGCCTCATCAACGCATTTGTGTCTGAAATTTCAACAATTTCGAAATGGCTAAAAAAAATGTTGGGAAAAATTTGGGCAACACAAGCAACGATGAGAATAATCAGGACAATCTGGTGCGATATTTTCATTAACAAAACAGACTCGCTTTTGAGAAGAAACAACTTATCTCAATTAAACAGACAATAATAAGAATAATAATTACTATTATGATTATTATTAATGATAATGAATAATAATAATAATAAAATGATATTAATAATAACACCAAATAGTACCTGGGTTGAAGAACACCGGGAGTGTCCAGGATGTACACGGGAGGTCGATCCAGAATGCGAACTCGATTCTGCACTCGGACTGTGACACCCGGACGCGCACCGAAAATGAAACGATTTAATGAAAAGCGAATGATGCAGAAGGGAGCGTAAGACAGAAAAAAGGGAGAGAGCGAAAGAGAGAGAGAGAGAGAGAGAGAGAGAGAGAAAGCGTGAGAGATAGGAGAGAGGAAGAGAGAGAGAAGGTGTGAGAGAGGGGAGAGGGAGCACGGTGGGTTAAGGCGACACTTAGAGAAGATTTTAGTGTGGCCTCTCGAGATTGACTAATCTTAAGAAACATTACAGAATGTGGCACTCCTGCGTCATTCCGCACTAAATAAAAGAATAGTTACGGTTACACTAAATTAACCACGCTATGTAAAAAAATTTTAGTCCAGTGTCATATCTGGTGTATACGGTACAACTAAATAAATGTACGCTCCCAATTTTGAAATTTGAGAACTCATTACACGAATTCTTTCATACTGTACTTTTATCTAAGTGTCGCATTTGCACTGCGCTAACCCACCGTGGGAGGGAGAGAAAAGAGTAAAAAGAACATTGAGAAATATACGATCAATATAAATACTTTCTCCGGAGACATTCTTTTCAACTTGATCATTTTCATCTTATGTGCTTTTTCTGACTGCTCTCCCGGTGGTTTTCCCTCGATTATCTTCCCTTTATAACAGCCTGTGAATGGGAGACTGATGGGTGTTTGTCATCATTATCCTAATTCTATTTGTAATAAAATATTTAATGCAGACTATAAAGAGGTATGCATTAATCGAAAGCTCCAAAATGGAGATAGAGAGAGCGAGAGCGAGGGAGAGGGAGAGAGAGCAAGAGAAAGAGAGAGAGAGCGAGAGAGAGAAACAGCAAAGAGATATGAAAGAGGCTGAGAGAGAGAGACAACAAGGGATGAGCGAGAATCATAGAGAGAGAGAGAGAGAGAGAGAGAGAACAACATGAAGTGAGAGAGAGAGAAAGAGAGAGAGAGAGAGAGAGAGCGAGAGAGAGAGAGAGAAAAAAAAACTTAACTAGTATGAATGCAAAAAAATATAAAAACCTTCGACAACGGCGCTCTTCTTGATGCCAAGATTCGTGGAGCGAAGCGAATTAATGAGAGAAGACTTCCCCACGTTCGAAATCCCCACGACCATCACCTTAATTTATTCATTTAAATTTTTTCCCAATTGTTTTTTTAAACTAAACAGACAATGTAATTATCTCTCGAATTCTACACTTACCATTCCCCTCAAACATACCTATTCTCTTTTCTTCTTTTTCTTTTCCAAGACAATATTGAGCTAGCCCAAGATGCATATTCAATATTATTTTAGGTTTCCACACTATATCTCTGAACTTTTTTTGTGACTTTGTAAGTAAAGAAAATGTCATCAAGACTGAAATGAGCGCTAAATGGATACTGTAGATTTGGGCCTCCCTATTCACTGTATTTCACGGCCCTGATTCAGGAACTCCGAATTCCATTCCCAGCTTACCAATCTCTCTCTCTCCCTCTCTTTCTTTCTCTCTCTCTCCCTCCTCTCTCTCTCTCTCCCTTGTCACTCTCTCTCTCTCTCTCCCTCTCTTTCTCTCCCTTACCTGGTACTCTGTCTTGGTGGTTCGATTGAAGCGCGGCTCGCTCCTCAGCATCTCCAGCATACACGAGCGGAGATCCATAATTGCCTGCAATTATTTATTAGTTCAAAAGTACATTCATCCATAAGTTCAAAATAGTAGCAATAACAAAAAAAAATTCCATTTTTGTTGCCAACTAAACTAATCAAACTGGTCACGATGAATATATTTAAAAAAAATACTTTAGCTAATAGAAAATAATAAAAAAAACAATCACGAATAACAAAAAAGAAATAAAATGAAAATAAATTAAAACAAAAACCTTGGGTAGTCTGCGTCTGCAGTCGGTCCATACAATCCTTGGATTCCCGTGGCTCGCGTAGTAGTCCTCGATTGGTTGCCTGGAAATTTAAATGTTTATTTTCTTTTTTATAGGTATTATAAAAATGTCATTTATTAATGTAAAAATCTCGATCGGTGGTCCAGGCATTTATTTTTTTTAATATTGAGAGAAAGGGAGAGAAGGAGAGAGAGAGAGAGAGAGAGAGAGAGAGAGAGGAAGAGAGAGGGGGAGAAATAGTGAGAACAGAGAAAGGGAGAGAAGGAGAGAGAGAGAGAGAGAGAGTAGAAAGTAATATATATTTAAAAAAACACCCCCTCCCGCACCTTGCAGAGTCCTCCACGCCGCTGTCGTGCTCTCCTTCGAAACCGCCGTCTTCAGAAACGAGAGTCGCCGTAAGACTTCTCCGCTTCTTCGCATCTCTCTCTCGCGCTTTCCCCTACAATTTTATCATTATTTAATATGCCTCTTTTGTGATACAAATATTACTCGAATTAATAACAATTCACGACAACAACTCGCAATAATATTAAAGGAACGCGCCGGAAATAAAACAACAGGGGCAGAAACTGCGGACGAAAAATTCTGATTCTCGCGTCACAAGATATAGTAGCATAGCCCCCGCCCACCCATCCACTGTGTGGGCGGGGCTTAAACCAGTCATATGGGAGCGTGGGAACGTGGGGGGCGGGGCTTAAAAGTCTTGTGCAATTCCACAGGGCGTTGCGCCCTTCCTCTTCTTCGTGTCCCCTTCTTCTCCTTCGTCATCTCCGAGTGCGGGAGGGAGATGGAGGATCTTGACATCAAAGTGACGGCGATGGAGATCGAAGCTGAGATCGACGGCAGGAGGGGCGGGCGGAGCGAGGGAAGAGAGGCGGGGGAGACGGACGATTCTGGAAGGAGAGAGAGAGAGTGAGGGAGAGAGAGAGAGTGAGAGAGAGAGAGAGAGAGAAAGACGGAAGGAAAGAGGCGGAGACGAACTATTATAAAAGAAGATAGAAAGAGAGAGAAAAGGGAAAAGCGTTAAAAAAAGAATATTGAGACGTATATGATCAATCCAAATACTGTTTGGCGAATTTTTATTGAGATTTTTTTTTTGCATTTTCGTCGTATTTTTCACCCGACGTGGTGATTTTCCTTCGCTTCTCTTTTTTATTAGAGCAAATAGTCAATGGAAAACCGATACTTCAGGGGCTTGGTATAGAAAGAAAATAACAATTTAAAAACAAAGGGTAGTATAAACCGTCGCCCCTCTCAAAGATGTTAGTCTCACTTGATATATTCATATTTTTAAATATGGCCGAAAAAGGGGCGGAACCTCTAATCTGATGATAAACCCAGGGAACAACGACTGAATGAAAAAAAAAACCAGATTGGCTAATCTGAGGGCCCCGGAAAGAAGAAAGGCTCTGTGGCTGGGGCATATGGGCTCCAGGAAGGCGTCCAAAATCTACGATGATGGGGCCGTAAAATAGATGGATGGTACCTTTTCGGGAATTTCGCAAAGCACAGAAACGTCTCTCACCGAAAGTAGCCGTGTGCCGGGTCGAAGATCTTCTTCTCTTCCGCATTCATGGATTCGAGACGGAAGAAAGCATCCGAGGAGTGCTCGAGAGCGGTGCGGTCATCTGAGTGAGAGAAATATGGAAAGTGGACGCTAACACCTAGAACACTTATGGTTAGGTCGCGAATAAATTTAAAAAAAGAAGATAATACCGATAGAAACTTTAAAAAAACATATTTTTTTACTGAATAAAAACGAGACAGCAAGGAAGATGGGTCAAAAAAAAAGTTGCATACCATTGCTGAGAGAAGAGCTGTCACAAGTTGCCATGATGACAACGTACGATTTCCGTGTTAGATGCGCAAGCCTCGCGAGGAAGCCTGAAAGTATATATGGAAGTTGACCAGCCTTTTATTCTCATTCATGCTATGCCATGTTGAATTAAATTTAAAAAAAAAAACCTCATTTTTACTACCCTACCCCGTTTTTCGACCCCATTTTTTCCGTCTACCCTACCCTGTTTTGAGAGGTCACCCGGCGAGGCTTTTATTCCCTGTGAACAGGGAAAAAGAGGATGGTCCAAGGCTCTCACAAACCTGGTTTTCTCGCTGTAGTTGACATACAGTACGCGGATATCAAATATACGGTACTGAACATATATGAGCCATGTTTTGTAGCGTGCTAATTAATTACATATCATTCCTCACCTTTGAATCATAAGTTTGACGTCTCCGGCAGGGTTTCATATACAATTTTCTTACTCATTAACGGAAGTTTCCTTTTATTTTAGAAGGCTTAAAATAATTTAGACTAAATAACCAAATAAATTAGAAAAAAAAATTCTTTTAGAACTAAATTTTCAAAAAGCCACAATAGCAAGCACCAAACCATCGCAAGATCACGGTGGGACGTACAATACATGGTAGCTTCTTAACCATGATTAGCATCAAACAACCGACCCCTCATTTCTCCATGACTGCTCCAGAGTGGCCCGCCGAGTCCTCGGATCGCAACTCTCAAGAGTCGATTTCGGCTCTTTTGACTCCCTCCTCCACACTTTTCAACTACATCCTCCTCTCCTTTCTTCGGCTCCTCCTTCTTACTCTTCTTCGAGTACTCGGGAAGGGCGAGCAGGTCCGCGAGATGAGCAAGCAGGTCCTGCAAGGAAAGGATTGATTGAGCTCCTTTGGTTACGGTAAATATGATAATGTTAGATTAGCTACAGTAATAAAAAAAATTTCTATAATTGTTTCATAGCATTCCGAATAAATTACTTAATTACTAGCTATCGAGAAGCCGAGCAACAACGGATCACCGAAAATTTTGCCTTCAATCATTTAAAGAAAACAAGTAAATGAAGACCACATGGTCCCAGCAAATAAAAATGTGACTCATTTCCGTTCGTGAAAGTGAACGATTAGAGATTGTGTAAAAAATATATAACTCATACAAAGTCTGAACAATCAGACTTTCCCCTTTTACCTGACAGTGTCAAACTGAATACAGCAAAAGAGATAGAGAGGGAGAAAGAGATGGAGCGAGAGAGAGAGAGAGAGAGAGAAAGGAAGGGAGAGCTAGAGATAAAGAGAGAAAGAGATTGAGAGCGAGATTAGAGAGGGAAAGAGAGCGAGCGAGAGAGAGACAGAGAGAGAGACAGAGAGAGAGAGAGAGAGAGAAAGAGAAAGAGAGAGAGAGAGAGAGAGAGAGAGAGAGAGAGAGAAAGAAACAATGAGAGAGTTAGAATGATTACCTGATAGCTGAGTGCCCCATCCTTCCCTCTGCTCTTCTCTGGGTATCTCTCGAGCAGCCTACCCTTCCTGCTCTCGCTCTCCATTGTCTGCGCCAAATCGTAGGTCGCGCCGCCTCCTCGCGACACGGAGGACTCTATCTGAAAATGCACTCAATAATTTTATTAATATTATTTTTATTTTTATTTTAACAATTTTATCTGAAAATTAATATAACTGTTAAAATTAATATGAATTTATCACCAATTAGAAAATAACTAACATAGTTGTTTTTTTCTTCTTCTTCTTCCAAAGTTTTGCTAATTGCATACATATAAGACACACTGAATAAATCCCCTTTTTCCATTCGTTGGACAAACGCAGCGTGGTTTTGAAAAAGAGAAAATAAAAGATAAAAGTGCTTTGTCCAGTGAGCAGCTACTGTATTTCATGCGGAAGTTTCGTAGATCAAAACATATAATATACGGTATAAAATCAAAGAACCATCTATAAAAACACAATAGTTAGCTATAACAAACATTAAATACAATGAGAGAGAAACATCCGAGTTTTCAAGTAAGTTCTTGTTATGAACTTATTCTCCAAATTGTAGAAAACCTCCAACCTGCTTAACAGGCGCGTATCTCCATGCAATCTTCATCTCCTCTGCGTCTCTGCCCCCTCCCCCTCCTCCTTGCTTGCCTGCCCTCTCCTGCCCCTCTGCTGAAGCCTCCGCTTTCCTAAGTCGTGCCGGTAGCTTTTCCAGGATCTCCGCTCGGTCCAACGGTGACGAAACGTGCAGGACATCCTGAAAAGCAAAAGCAAGAATATATCCATATATGCTTTAACAAATAAATGTTCCTGAGAACCACCAAGTGTTTTGAGTGATTTCATGCAAGATTTTTTCCTTACAAAAAGTAATACCAACTTTCTTTAACAGAATTAAATATAAGAATAGTTTCGTTTAATTTACCCTTAATTGTATCCAATATAGGGCTTATTCCGCAAGAACACGAAACAAGACTCCATAAGCCAAGCAATTGATGATCAGCTCGCAAAAAAAATAAAAAAATAAAAAAATCGAGTCGTATAGTTATCATTTTTAATAGGCACCTTTTCTGGAAAATGGATAAATGCCAAAATAAACACTGGCTGAACCTGACCTGTTCCTCGTGCAATCCTTCGCTGATAAAGAGCCTCAGTAGAACATCTGCGTATGCACGACTTCCAAGTTCGTCAATCACCTCAAACAAACAGCTCATAATTTACTCACTTCATTTGATTATTTCACTTACTTTTTCTACTAAACAAGACTATAAAACCTATCATCTTATGATTGATTACATTCTGAACTCCTGTAAAGTCACTGATATTCCGCTATTCTATCAGGTCATTTTCTGGTTTTAAGAAAAGGAGCAAGATTCCAAGTCGAAGACAAGGATGTGGCCCTACCAAGAGGCTGGTATTCGGAAGGCCTCCACCAAGGACTCCATCCAGGGAAGCGCATCCCGTTGACGTCTCCAAGTGACGAGAGCGAAGGGAGCAACCGGGTAATGGCACGGAATCACCCACGCTGTTCAACATCACTCCAAGACCAAACCAACTGCCTCAACTTATACCGGTCAAAGCATCGCACACTCTAACACGATCGCATATCATACGGGAAGCATATCAACTTCTCATAATCCTCTGGTATCAACCGACTCTCCATAACCACCTTATCAAAATCCCCCAATATTCGACCAGGATACACTTCTGCACCACCCTGCGTACACCACTAATGCGCAAATCCCTCCCAACTTATTGCTTCAGATACCCCTTCCTGGTTTTGTAAACCCTGGTGTCCTTCATCTGTATCTCGACACACTCTCAAGCATAAATCAACAATTTATCAGGAAGTAACAACAATTAGAATACAAGTCAGAGAGGAAGGACAACAATATCCGCAGCTTATGCCTTGGGCGCGGCCTCCTGCTCGGCCAGGAAGTCCTTCTTGAGCTTGCCCATGAAGGCCTTCTTCTCGGCGTGCGTCTGGAAGCGACCGTGGCCAAACTTGGACGAAGTGTCGATCCACTTGAGGTTGATCTTCTCGAAGGCGAAACGCTTCGTGTGCTGAAAGTAAGATTGCTTTACTATTATTAAAATTTACATTTTTTCTTTACTAATGTATATTACTACTGGTCAGTTTTATTGATGGAAAAAGAAAAAAAAAAAAAACCAACCGTGAGGAGCGACTTGCGGAGGGTGATCGGTCGCTTCTTGGGCCCGAGGACTGCGCCACGGATCATGACGTAGTCCTGCTTGACGACTCCGTAGTGAGGGAAGCCACCCTGGAAGAAAAGAACATTTAGAATTGCCAGAAGCTAGACCTAGGTTCCTAGAACACTTCTCAAAATCGCTCAGCTTTACTTTTATCAACACGATGATTAAGCATTGCAGATTTTCTCATCATTGCGAGTGATTTCCAATTCCATAGATCTTCCCTCCAGACTTCTCCCAATCTATCCCTCACCATGGGGTTAATGTCCTTCTCGGTGATGTCAAAGTCGGTGGAGGCGTTCTTCTTGCCTTCGGCCGTCAGCGACGACTTGCCAATGCGATAGATCTTCTTGTTCGTCTCCGTGCGGTGATGGTAGCCCTTCTGACCAGCACGAGCAATCGTGAACTGGACTCGAGAAGGATGCCACGCTCCGATACAGGCGACCTGGCAAATAATTCATTTTTTAAATCTATATTTTGAACCTGATTCCTTGCTACATCTCCTTACCAGGCTCAGAACCGGGTATGTTATCACCAATAACCATTACTGTCCACTACTTTCATTTTGGCTATACCATCATTGCCAAATCTATAAGATTTAGACCACGGGGGGGTCTAAACCAAGACCAGATTACAAGACGCACCTTGCGGAGACCCTTGTGCGTCTTGCGCGGCAGCTTCTTCGTGTGCCAACGGCTGGTGACTCCCTTGAATCCGTGACCCTTGGTGACTCCAATCGTGTCCACGAGCTCGTCCTGTGAGAAGACCGAGTCGATGAGGACCTCAAAATAGAGTAATTATAATTTCCATTCATAAATAATATTAGTTGAAATACCCAAGCATTACAATGGCCAAGAGAGACTCAGAAGGAAGGCAGCAGAGACTGGGGTTTATTCGTCAGCAAGTGGTCTGACAGGCAACCAGTCTATCCATCATTGTCATGAAATGGGACCGTGGGAACCTTGTGGGCGGGGCCTAACTAGTACCTGCTTCTCGAGGTGCTCCTTGGCCCAGTCGACCTTGTCGGAGATGGTGCCTCCGTTGATCTGGATCTCGAGGATGTGCGCCTTCTTGTCTCTGCGCTTAAGCAGCTTCTGCTGAAAATCGATCAAAATTAAACTTGTGCACTTTCGACAATTTCGCATCAAAGCTAGTCTAGTCCTAGAGACAAACTCAGAAGGAAGGCAGCAGAGACTGGGGTTTATTCGTCAGTAAGTTGTCTGACAGGCAACCAGTCTATCCATCATTGTTCATTTAGGAGCGTGGGAACCAAGCGGCCAGAGCTTAGAATACTGCTCAAATTACTCGCCTGAGTGTGGCAGATAACACGGATGGACGAGCAGTACTTCTTCAACTTGTTGAGATCGGTCTCAATCGACTTCTTGCCATCCTCATCCTGCCACTTCTTGGCCGACTTGGTGAAGGCCTTCTTCTTGGACTTGTGCCTGGACAATGAGAGAGGGCACGTAGATTAGCGGGCGCCAAGGATCAAGTGGAGCAGTCCAACAGGGATAGCGTGTCATATGCGGCTTATAAAAAGGTCGCACACAAACACACAATTCCCTCGAACTGACACACACTCGCATTTCTGACTTTCTTGTGCAAAGTGCACAGAGGAAAGCACCTTGCACAACTACTTTTCACTCCCTCTGCACCATGCATACTCATGCCTCGTCTCGGGAGACTATGCAGAGGAGATGTGATGCAGGGGATTGTTTTTTTTTCTACCATACGAAAAACAATTACATTTCTCATTCATACTTTACAAAAAAATATAATTTACTCCCAGAGCCGGGCTCCAGAAATGCCCCTGTCCCAACAAGCTCTATACCAGTTCTGGTAGAAGCGACGGCGGCAGTCCTCAGAGAGATGCTCGGCCCAGATAGTCTTGAAGGGACGCGGTCCGCGAGGAGTCTCGATATAGCCGACAATTCCGACCACGACGAGAGGAGGCGTCTCAATGATCGTCACGGCCTCTACGACCTCCTTCTTGTTCACCTTCGATCCGGGCTTGTCAACCTTAAAAGAATATAGAAGTTAACCATCAAAACACCCCTTTTTCGATGTTTTTTACTCTAGAAAAAGTGGCGCAAAACTTCTACAGCAGACTCAGAAGGAAGGCAGCAGAGACTGGGGTTTATTCGTCAGTGATTTGTCTGACAGGCAACCAGTCTATCCATCATTGTCTTGAAATTTGAGTAATTTTGAGCATATTTTAGGCCGAATTATACCGTTTAATACCAAAAATTTATAGCCCCGATTACGAGGATCAAATGACAACCTCGCGAACGATGTGGGTCATGCCAGCCTTGAAGCCGACGAACGCGGTGAGATGCACCGGCTTGGACGGATCGTCCTTCGGGAAGGATTTCACCTTTCCGAGATGGCGTCTTGAGCGCTTCTTGGGCGTAAAGCCCATGGAGCCGTGCCGCGGCGCCGAAAACTTGCGATGCGACATGGGTACCCTGCAAAGGAACTAAATAAATACATGTGATAAGGAATAAATACTTCTTGAAAACACGGTTTCGCGATAAAACAAGTAGGGTCATTTCAGAATATATAGGTAAGCTATTTCAAACTGTTAAAAAAGGAAACAAAAAAAATTGTAATTTGGAACCCTACAAAAGGGGAAAGGGCGAGAACCGTGCTTAGTTACCTACTTAAACTTCACATTCTCGATTCAATTGGCTACAATTACACGGTCTAGGACGCTACTGAGTAAATCAGATAACACGCTGTTGCTCTAGCGAAATATTTTCCAACTAAAATAGTCACAAACCGCCAGCTAAGCGCCTCAGATACGAAAGCCAAGGAAGAAACTACGTGCCCAAAATATGAAATGCTGCCTAAAGAATGCATGCTCGATACGGTAGGTCCCGCACGGAAGTCAAAATGAGCGCGGTGTTCAAATTAATTTCAAGAGTTCAACCTGTGATGGGTGTGACAGATTCATTTGGCTGTGTTACTATCCCATCAGATCTGTTGTTTCGTTCGCTAGAGGAGTGTTTTTTTGCAGATAAATATAAACTATCTACCATTATAATTGTTCCTAGTCACGTTCCCACTGTTTTAAAGCAATTGTAGCAATCTTGCGAGTTTTTCTTAGTTAGTATTTCCGTTTTTAATTCGTTTAGCATTTTGTCTGGTCATTCATTCGAGCTAAAAAAAAATTAAACCTGCAATCTTCAGAGCTGCAAAACTTTTTACCCATAACTGCAAAACGAAATATATGTCTTATTTCAAATCAGCATTTTAATGGAACGAATTAGTCAGCAATAAGCACTCGTTGATAAATGAAAGGCTAGCATAAGCGAGCATGTATATATAATACATACAAATATTGATATTGGATAAAGCAAACGATTTGAAAGTTGGGCAGTTTGTAAGAACAGGAAGCTGGAATTGAACCTAGAATCAGCCTGGAGATCTCCCTAGTACCCGCAACATAGACTTGTTGAATTTAATCCATGTGACTAGAGGCTATATCCTGCGTTTGGACCAACTAAAGATTTAGGCAATCAGAAAATCTTACACATAAGAGACATCGACTGGTAAAAGTTCTACAGGCCAAGATGGATACAAACAAGTTGTAATTACTCGAATAACTGGTTCCTGGTATAGTATGAACTGACGACTCAAGATTTAAATAGCGAATAGTTGCTGGAATATACAGTGCGGAAAAAACGCGATATTTTAGAGAGAAAAAAATCGCGAAAACAAACAATGGCAAACAATTCATTGATATATCGCTTGTGCTCTTCTCGTTGTCCTTCAATGGATAAGAAGTTCCTCATTCAAAATACAATGGATTCTCTTCTTTCTTCTCTCTTCGGCGCACTCTGCGATCTCTTAAGGTTCTCCTTGCCCTCTTCTTCTCTCGCTTTCATCCTTGCTGTTCTCTCTTGGCTCCGAGGAGTCACAAAGGAAGACGGCGAGAAGTGCTGCCTAGTCGGAGTCGCCTGCAAAAAAAACCAAATTCAATCTCCAGAATTTACAAATGGCCCTTTCTCCCTTCCATATCCAAATCACATTCTATTCTGCTAAAACTTTTAAAAACATTAATCAGTTTCCTAATCGAAAGAAAAGAAGAAGAAAAAATAGTTGCTCAACTTGAGTCTTATTGTAGTATTACTATAGTTAATTTTTTTCTATTTATTTTTACCTTTAATTTTTACTTTCAATGACATCTTCAAAATAAATGTTCCCTAATACAGTGACCCTCCCACCTACTGTACCCATTCTGTACATATTCTGCTCTGTACTCTTCTTACTATTCTTCGTAGGACAGGAAGACTGACCTGTCTCCTTGGTGAAGGTGGTGATTCTAGTGCCGCTTGCTCTTCTGCTCCAATGTAAGCAGGAAGAGAGTGCGATTGCGGTGGGGGTGGCGGAGGGAGGAATTGGGTCTGATTCGGTCCCGGAAGGAATTGGGTCTGATTCGGTGCTGGGAGCGATTGGGTCTGAGGAGGTCCCGGAAGGAATTGGGGTTGAGGAGGTATCCCGACGGGCTGAGGTGCTGCAGCCTGAGATCCACTGACCGCATGCGCAACGGCTCCAGCCATCGCGGCGAGTGGTGCTGGTCCTGAACGGAAGATTCGAGAGACAACACGGCGCATGCGCCGCCCTTGTTCAGCACTGTAATAAAAATAATATTAAAAAAAAAACACCCACCATGAGGCTCGAGCGCGATCAGGAATGGCACTCTGATGCGGTAGCCGAAAGCGAAGATGAGGAAGATGAGAGAGAAGAGGAAGACGAGGACGGAGACGACCTGAGAAGGAGAGAGAGAGAGAGAGAGAGAGAGAGAGAACGAGAGAGAGAGAGAGAGAGAGAAAGATAGAGAGAAAGAAAAAGAGAGGGAGAGAGAGAGAAAGAGAGAGAGTGTGAGAGAGAACGAGAGAGAGAGAGACAGACAGACAGACAGACAGACAGACCAGTGCCAGGGGGATCGGAAGATCGGCGTAGAGGTTGATGAAGAAGCGGTTGGTGTGGCGGCCGAGGGAGGACAGCCAGGACAAGAGGCCGTCGAAGAGGACTTCTGTCAGGACCTGAGAGGGAGAGAGGGAGAGAATGAGAGAGAGAGAGAGAGAGAGAGAGAGAGACTGATTGTGAGACAGAGAAAGATATAGACATATGAGCTAAAATGGGCAGAAGGAGCGTCAATAAGATGGAAGGGAATAGAGAAGCGAGAGAGTGAGAAAGAGAAAGAGAGAAAGGAAAGATAAGGAGGGAGACGGAGAGAGAGGGGAAGTGAGAGGGAGAAGAGAGAAATGAAGAGAGAGAGAGAGGGAGAGAGAGAGAGAGAGCGAAAGGGGAATCAAAAGTAATAAGAATAGCACCAGCTATATAAGATCATACTCGAGATGACAACGGTGGTTTTCATTACGACCGACACTATAAAGGCATTCGTAAAATTAGCAACTTGATTGTATCTTCTGCGGGAATGACAAAATTAATAGGAAAATAAAGCCTTAAAAAGTAGGAAAAAGTAATAAAACATAACAATTGAACACAATTCCTAATAAGGTAAAAAAAACAGATACAATTATTTACTACCTCCGTGAGTGTAATCTCCGACACAACCGATATCGTTTGCGCCTCGATAAACCTGAAATAATCAGATTGACAGATTAAACAAAACCTTTTCTAATAAAAAAAAACATCTTTTTCCTTCTGGCTTTGACTGCTATGTATTCTAAATAGTCACCTACGCATATTACTATTTAAAAAAATTTCCCTATAATTTGCGGCATATATGAAATAGAACGAAGTAAAGGCACAATTATTTTCAAATTTAAATTTCCCGCCTGCTCACTTCCTGCATTCGCTCTTTCTCTGAATGAAGAGGAAGCCGGAGAAGAACTGGAGAGAGTTCTCAATGAGAGTCGGCGGTCTGCACGCATCGGAGTGGCGGGTGGTCGCTTCCAGGCGGGCGGCCACGTTCTCCTTTAAATAGACTTTCTTTCTCTGTCTCTCTCTTTCTCTCTCTCTCTTTCTTTCTCTGTCTCTCTCTTTTTATAATTCTCTCTCTCTCTCTCTCCTTCCATCTCTTCCCTAATCTCAAGATCGCTGATTGCATATCACACAAATAAAATATTATCACACTTTCGGTGACATTAATGAAAGAAGAATTCATAATTTAAAAAAAAAACTTTACAAACTTAAACATATCGTATCATTCAAAAGAAGAACAAACCTTGTACTTGCGATCATAAGTCGAGAACATGGAGAAGGCGAAGATGGAGAGAAAGACGACCAGGATGAGTGAGCGGGTACTGTATGAAAAAATTCAAGTTAGGGATTTATTAATTGCAAATTACTCTTTAGGAGAAAAAAAGGTTATGTTTCAGAAGAATTTTCCCTTTTGTTTGCTGCTATTTTATCAATTCAGTGTACTAATAAATGTTTTGTTTTCTATTTTAAAAAAACCACCATTTTACCAGAGAATAAAAAATCCGCATCTATATTAATCATTTAGAAAAAAATCCCTCTACGGTTAGAAAAAGGAAACCAGACTATTGTTTTGAATAGTAAAAAAAAATCATATTCGACAAACATAAAAAATTCCTAAGTCCTATCACCATGCTGACTACATGAAATATTCTTTGGATCGTGCCGGTGGTTTTCGGGGCATCGGAGATAACTTATAGTTTGCATGAATGATAGAAAACCGATTGATCGAACAGGGATACGAGATAAAATACAACACAAAACGAAATACCATTTTTCTTGCCTCAAATAAGATTACAAAGAGGAGCATCTAAGTTTAGCTACATAATACTGTGAGTACTGTATCCCCTTTCGTACCGTATCATGTATGAGAGGAGAAGGACGGCAGAGGGAAGGAGGACGAGAAGGTTGAGCATCTGGAGGTAGGGGAGAAATAGGGCGGTCAGGGTCTCCATCATTGTTGTGCCCTCTTCCACCGTCTCGGGCAACTGAAGGAGAGAGAGAATGAGAGAGAGAGAGAGAGAGAGAGAGAGAGAGAGGAGAAAGAACAGAGATAGAGAGAGAGAGAGCTAGGTAGAAAGGAGATAGATAGAGAGGAGATTGAGAGAGAGAGAGAGAGAGAGAGAGAGAGAGAGAGACTAAGACATACAGAGAAGAAAAATGATAGAGAGAGGGGCAGAGATAAAGAGAAAGAGAGCGAGAGAGAGAGAGAGAGAGAAAACCGCCTACCACTTCGACGAGCCCCTTGACTGCCTCTCTGACTCTCTCGTGCTCCTCCCAAGTCGCGACTCTTTCCGTGCTCCCTTCCAAGAAACGGTCAAGGACTTCGACTTGTTCGGCCGAGAGATGGAGTCTGGCAAAGAAGAATTCAATTATATAAATTATAACTTAATAATGCAATGTTATATTTCCATATTACTTGTTATCTCCTGATAAATACTAAAACAAAAATATTAAAAGCAAACTATTCAACTCTATGTTTAAATATTATCTACAGAGCTATGTTAAAATAAAGATTTAAAAAAAAACTAGTGACTATCTGGTGGTAAATATTATATATCGTACTGAATGGTAAAACGAAAAAAAAATAATAAAGTAAAAACCCATTTTGCATCGTGCTGGACAGTATTTCTATACATTCTAATTTCTCAAGAAATGATTCGCAGAAGGGAGAATAACCTATTAAATATAATTAAAATACTTATATCCAAATGTTTTTTTACAAATTAATCATGATTTAATAATTTTGTGACAATACAAATGAATATCAAAAGATATTTCCAAAATAACCGTGCAAGCCGCGAGAATCCAACGCGCTGATTCGTGTCCACCTGGAATACAATCGATTAGCCTTTTTCCCCTATGATTTATCATCAAAACTTTAATTTCACAGTTGTATATAATTAATTGTAACCCCAAGTTTTTACTAAACAAATCAAATAAAGTGAAATAAAGTGCTAAATAAATTCACACTGAATTACAGTATTATTTTATATGGTCTATCCAACTGAGATCGCTGACTACTTCATCGTACAATATATCTTAAAATTGGCGGGCATAAAACCTCCGTGGCTTGGAGCAAGCGCAAAATGAGAGAATTTAGTGAAGAAACAGGAAACGAAATACGCACTCATTTAAGGAGGTATGTTAGATGATAAAATATTAATCCTCTACTCTTTCTCCATCTCTCTGTCTCCGCTTCACTCTGCTACAGCCTCTCCTTCTCTCTCTCTCTCTTTTCTCTCTTCCGTCTCTCTCTCTCTCTCTTTTCTCTCTTCCGTCTCTCTCTCTCTCTCTCCGTTTCTCTCTCTCATCTCTCTCTCTCTGTTTCTTTCTCTCTCTCTATCCCTGCTCTCTCTCTCTCTCTCCTCTCTCTCTCTCTCTCTCTCTCTCTCTCTCTCCAACCTTCATGGACTCAAAGAGATGCCTGAGGAGTAGCCGCATGCTCTTGTCCGAGTGTACTGCAGACTCGCGAGAAGCGCAGACTTTCTCTTTCTCGCCATGGCCCTAAAACAGAAAAATTAACAAATATAAATTAATTTTCTTTAAATTACTTTAATTAAGCTTCACTATAAAAATATAAAAAAAATATTAACAAAAATCAAAAGTAATAAGAATAGCACCAGGTATATGAGATCATACTCTTTTTTTTAAATTTTTTTTTTAAATAATTTGTTCCCCACAATGTTAGATCAGGCGTGAAAATGAAACAATTACTATAAAAATGTAATTAAATTCCATTCTTGAACACATAATCAATTATATGTATCTGAATAATGCTAATAAAAAAACTTTTATGTTGAGGAATAAAATAAAAATGAAAAAAAATATATCCCACCTTGATAGCTTTCCTCGGTTCGCTTCGGTCATTCCTGGTGGGGTCGTTCGGGTCGATCCAGCGGGAAGTGTCCACGATGGCCTCTTCTTCCACCAAGAAGAAGTCTTCTCCTCCATTCTCGGCAGAGACTTGAGAGAGGAAGAGGAGAAGAAGAAGAACTGCCAAGATGTGTAGTAGTAACGGAGGAGAGCGCATCAAGAGCATCAGCCTGAGAAAAAGGGAACAAAGTTCATATTTTCGCAGCAAAAAAAAATAGATCCACTTATGTAGTAAAATAGCACAGGTGTTTCAGGATTCTTGTCTCTTACCGTTATCAACATAATCGTATATTACATAATATATGAATGTAGTTCTCCCAGTACCGAAACAAAATGTATATTTCGCTGACGAGTATTAAAAAATTCCTAAGAAAACCACCGTTTTGACCATCTTCAAATATTAACTACGTCCATCGACGAATTAAGTATCCGAAGAATATTCCAAGTAAGTTTCGCAAACATTTATGCAAGCAATGTATGTGAACAACCGTAAAAAGCAAAACTATGAAAAACAACGGTTAAAAGCGTAAACATCATTATATTCAACCAGGTAACAAAACAATACTTATCTAATATCTTTCAAAATCCTACTTTCCCCTGAATCGCACGAACCACATGGCGAGAGTTGCGACACAGAGGGTGTACCTCAAAAAATTTAATTCAGAAAAATATTTTTTGAAGGTGTCTTAATTTTAATGACAAAATAATGCCAATAAAAATATACATAATAATTTAGATTGTCTTTAATAAACAGTAAAAAATAAATAACACTTCTCTTTTCTAATGCACCAATTATTTAATTTATAATTTTTTAAACTAAAATAACAATAATAAATAGCGTTGTAAAGAACCAGGTAAGATAAAAAAAAATGTATTAATAAATAACAAAGAAAGTAAAAACAACATACCAAGTTATGAGGTAGTTGAGATGCTCGTTCCTAATGTTGACATTCGTCTGCCCGCCGATGGGCCCGCCTGGAAGAGAGGACTCTGGAAGCGAAGCAGATGGCTTTTATGGTATGACTTCAGTCAACTATTTATGACTTTTCATGGTATGAATAAGATTCAAAAAAATGACTGGAATTTGCCGTTTTGTGAAGCTTTTTTTAATTATTCTTAAAATTTATTTTATTTTTAAACCAAAATACGGAAAGAGAGTATTTGATGTCACTCATTACCAAATTTGTCGCAACTTACACTTTATACTCCCTAAATAGAACATAACAACCACCCACCGTACACCGCCTCAACGTAGATCGGACGCGCGTTACAGTATTCCGCCATCCGATCAAAGTCCTTGTAGAACCATGCACCGCGCTCCGGCGCGTTCTCTCCCACGAACTGTGGCCTCTAAATTATTTATTTGCAACTCAAAAAAATTCCCAACCACAAAATGTAGCCTATAACTACCGTAAAATGCGGAGAAAAAGTTAAAGTTAAAATCAAGTTGTATGAAGGATTATAAAAAAGTGAATTGCATTAAAAAAAATTTTTTTTGGCTAGCTAATCATATTATATTAGAGAAAATATATTTTCATCTCCAAGGCAAAAATATATTCTTACATTTAGTCTTCATGTAAGGACAAGAATGCGCAAACTAAATTAATTAACGAAAATAATTAATTAAGAGAGAAACAAGTAAATTACCGTCTCCGTCAGCCTGACAATCGCTTCAAATGTCACTTCTCCATGTGGCTCGGCGGCTCCTCCCCGTGTCTTTCTCTCCATTTGATCCCGCGGAACCCAGCCACGATTCACCATGATTACTGGAAATGTTGAAAAAAGTATAAATATATAATATAGCATAAATATTACCAAATTTTAATATTTTTACGGATTATTGGAATACTTATGTTTTCTAAAGCAATGTCTATTAATTACTTTGAAATTGCAATGTTAGACTTGTCGATTTTCTACTTCAAGTTATCTCACTAAAGTAAAAGCCAAAACCTGGAGAGCAACTTTGGTTCAATATTGATGGATTAATCTGTAAAATTATACGTAGATTTAAATTATTATCATTAATGTGGAGAAACAACAAATATATAAGTAATAATAGAGAGCAATTAATAATATTAATAAAATACCGAATTAGAATAGTAATTAATAATAGTAATTAACAATATTAATTAAACACCGAATTAGAATAGTAATTAATAATATTAATAAAATACCGAATTAGAGAAGTCACCCAGATTCGAGCTGCCGGCCACCTTGAAGGGCGTCACGACATGAGCGCCATGAGAAGAGAGCGTATTGGACGAAAGGAGAGAGCCGGCACTTTCCTGCAACGCCATTTCTTTAAATAATCAGTCGAAGCCGGGCACGGTGATTCAGTTGCATTAGTAATCTCCTACTTATAAAAAAAAATTCTAATAACAAAAACAACCTAGGCATTTTTTATTCATTGATTCATTCAAGGTTACAATCCATCCGAGACCATAATTCATATTCCCTGGTTCCATCTCAGATAAAGTCTCTCTTGCCTGCTTGGCCTCCTTGTCGAAGCGGCCTCGCGGAGAGATGAGAAACTCGCGGTCGTGCAGGAAGTGGCCACGAAGGCGCACACGACGGTATTCAAGGGAGGGGAGGGAGTCGAGGCTGAACAGAATTGGAGAGAGAGAGAGAGACAGATAGAGAGAAAGAAGAGAGAGCGAGGAGGGGAGAGAGAGGGAGAGAGAGGGAGAGAGAGAGAGAGAGAGAGGGAGGAGAAAGAGGGAAAGAGAGTAAGAGATATTAACAAACATAAATTAGTTATGCAAAGGTACAATTGAGATCAAAGTCGACGACTAATCAATCTATCCTCCAAAACAGCTTCCTTTCCCCTTTTTGCTCGCAGTAAAACCGCAGGGTTCGAAATCATTTTGTTCTCACTTTTCTTTTCTGTAAAATACATATTCATATTAATTGTAAGCCTCTAACGTTATTAATAAAATAAAAGAAAATAAAAATATATAATAATAAAACAAAATACTCAAACATGGGAAGGGAGTCGCGGCAGAATCAGAATGCTTAGAGAGAGAGAGAGAGAGAGAGAGAGAGAGAGAGAGAGGGAGAGAGATGGGGCAGGGAGAAAAATCAGTAGCACAACACGGTTCTGAGCAGGTCGGAGGGTTGAACACGGCGCATGCATCGACTGTGTTCAGATGTATTGGTGAAGTCTACAAAAGTTGCGCGATTCTGATTGGGAGGGGGGTGAAACTGTAATTGAAAAGCTTGGGTTTCGTTTGCCTTATGGTTAGTCCCCAGCTGATGGTGGTACAATTACCGCTCCGGTGATCTATCTAATTCAGGGGAAAAAAGGGTAGAGACCGAACCGGACTACCCACGCAATCTTTGAGACCCAACAATTAAAATTTTTGGCTTACTCACCCTATTTTCTTCGAAAAAATTACAGTGTTAGCTTACCCATCCTATTTTTCAAGGCCTTCGTAGGTCTTTCCCACCCCTTTTAGTGGGACCCTCGGTCCACCTTTTCTTTCCCTGATCTAATTGTAAGAACGCTCGTTAGGTTCTGGGAGTCTATCTAGTGGTAAGACCACTAGATAGGCTCCGGGAGTCTACTTATGTCTACAGGTTAAGAGGGGTCTATCTTAGACCACTCGAAAGGTTTAAGCCCACGCGATAGTTGACCCTAATTAGGGTACTCGTTGTCTCCAACCTGTGAACGGGAAAGTCGACGGCCGCCTCTCCCAGCTGCGCCTCGAGCTGCTCGATCAACTCGAGCTTCCATCGAAGACGCGCCACTTGCCAGCAGCCGAGAGAGAAGGCGGCCGAAGGGATTATCTGAGTTTGGAGGTGATTGACACACCCGAAAAAGTTCGTTAAGAGTGAACTTCTCTGTTTCTTTGGAGGTGATTGACACACCCGAAAAAGTTCGTTGAGAATGAACTTCTCTCTTTCTATCTTGAAAGTATTTAAATAGTTATTCTATATTTAGATTCTATATTATTTATATATATAAGCATTAAAATAGTTCTTCTATATTAACGTCATCAAATAGTTCCTTTTTTTACAATGAAACATTAAAATATCTCATTTAACCGATATTAAAATAGTAACTAATAGAGTAGTTGTTTTTGCGGTTTTCTGAACTAAATTAATTTTTTAAAAAATCTAAACTACAAAATAGAAGTCCCATTACGTAGTCATTATGGGGCAAGAAGTTTAAACAAATAAAAAATATAACTTTATCCCTTTTGATTAAATCGAGAAATAGCAAATCGATTTTGAAGAAGAAAAAAAAATTAAAGACTAACAAGCATAGCAAGCGAGCCGGCGCTCCAGAACTCGGACTTGCCCTTCTTCTTCTCGTATTTGCCGGCGCCGCCGCGCGCGCCCAACTACAACAAAGATTATTATTCGTAACCGAAAAGTGGATAATACTTTTAAAATATGACGTAGAATTCATGTTTTTCTTTAAATATATTTCGATAAATATATATTTCAATTGAAACTATTCTTCTGAACGCCAGCGACACTTATCATAGCTACGCTTCAAACTGTCTCGTTTCAAAGACATTTGAAGATAACTTCTCTAACCTCAAGAATCTCCTTGGACAACGGCGAACGATGAAAGTGACGAACGAGGCAGAAGGAGTCGACAGAGCAGCATCGTCGAAGAATCATTCCCGGCTCGTGCTCCTTCTTATCTAAAAGACAACGAAACGAAAAGATATTCTTTATACAAGACATCATTTAGAACAACAACAACAAACAGCTCATAGAATAAGTAGCAACAAAAAAAAGCTTTTGCTAACATTTGAAAAGTGAAATTTTGTGCCGAACAATTGAGGCAAAGCTGAAATGACTGGTGAAAATGAAAAATATTAAAGTGTACCAGAGCGTTCCCGGTCGAAAAAACACAAGACAACTCGACATTATCTCACTTGTATGCTCTCTTTCTCTCTTTCATTCTCTCTGTCTCTCTCTCTCTCTCTCTCTCTCTCTCTATTTCATTCTCTTTCTCTCTCTTTCATTCTCTTTCTCTTTCATTCACTCTCTCTCTTTCATTCTCTTTCTCTTTCATTCTCCCTCTCTCTCTTTCATTCTCTTTCTCTTTCATTCTCTTTCTCTTTCATTCTCTCTCTTTCTCTCTCTCTTTCTAGGCCGGTGTCGTCTTTCTCTCTGATCGTCGTCGGAGAAGAAGGTAATCACTTTGAATTCAGCTGTGAAAAGTTTTTTTAACTAATGAAATAATACCAATACAAGAAATAAAATTAGTTATGCCAAGCTTCAAGTTTGTCACCGCATACGAATCAATCCCTCCCCAAGACTCACCATCCTTTCTATTTTTTTTCAAAATAAAACCGCTAGGATCAAAGACAATTTAATTTTTCCTAACTTTTCTTCTTTGTAAATACCTTGTTCATATTAATTTTAAGCCCCAAAAGTTAAAACACAATAAAATAATATAAAGTGAATTTAAAATAAAATATATAAAAAAGAAAACCACCATGCAGCTCGAGCGCAATTAGATCCGAAGGCGATGATGAGAGAGAAGAGAAAAACGAGGAGGGAGAGAAGGAGAGAGAGTGAAAGAACAAGAGAGAGAGAGAGTGTGTGCGAGAGAGAGGGAGAGAGGGTGAAAGAGAATGCGAGAGAGTGTGAGAAAGATATCGCAAGATTCGCGTAGAGTTTGATGAAGAAGTTGGTTGGTGTGGCGGGGTGAGGGAGGACAGCCTGGACAAGAGGCGGTCGAAAAGGACTCCTGTCATGACATGAGAGGGAGAGAATGAGAGAGAGAGAGGGAGCGAGAGAGAGAATAAGAAAGGATAGAGTGATAGAGAGAGATAGATGAAGAGAATGAGAGAGAAGAGAGCGAGAGATAAGTTAGTGGGGGGGGGGCATAATGAGAGTAAATAAGATGGAAGGGGATATAGAGACAGCGATATAGTTAGAAAAAGAAAGAGAAAAATAAGAGGGAGTGAGAGAGGGAGAGAGGGAGAGAGAAAGAGATAAACATCGAAAGGGGAACAAAAGGTTAAAGGAGAGCATTGATATCGAATTGCTCCATGAATACGAGTTCATGCTCAAGATGACAACGGTGGTTTTCATTTCATCAGTCGCAATAAAAGCCATTTATTTATAAAACATACGCTCCGATCAGGTTTAGGATTTGCCGGATAAATAGAAAAAATCAGGAAAAATTAATTTCTACATTGGCCAAATAATTTGAAATTGTCTCCAAATATGGCGACTTTGAAGCCTTACGAAACTATTTGATTATATTTAGTGACGATAACTACACAGTGAACCTCGACAAGTTCTGAATTCTTCATTATTAGGAACAAGAAATAGAAAAAATGAAATGAAAAATGAAAATAAAACACTTCTTTTCCTTTACGATTATTTCGTTTGTTGTCAAAAGGGTTTTTTTCTGTTAGGAATGTTCAAACTTATTCTGTCTTGGTTTCATTGCTTGAAGATGGAATGACAATTCAAGGGTGAGTGAGAGTAAGTGAGAATCTGAATGCTGCTTGACTTTATTTAATATTAATTAAAGGAGCATGAAACTTATTTTTTCATGATAATTCTAGGTTCGATATGACTCATGTTCACCAGATAAGCCGTTTTGTTCGTGGTTTACCGCATATTTTTTTGCTGGCAGGCTTTCTCTTTGCGTCTCTTGCCATTTGGTACATTTAACAAAAAAAAATGGAATGGCAGTGCCGAGGAAGTGAGAGATTAATCGTCTTATTTGATCGTCAAAAGGGCTCTATTCTGGTGTAGGCGTCCCATCGAATTATAGACGTCCCATGGCAACGAGAGACGCCTTTATTTTTCATGGGACGCCTATAATTTGATGGGACGCCAACACTAAAACCGAGCCGTCAAAAGCTGCGTGCTCTCTATGGAAATTATGACGCGACAACTAATCAGAACCTCGAGATTACCCAACGAGGGAAGAGCGATTTATTCCAATTTTTCATGAGAAAAGAACTCTGCAAACCACGGGTTCTTCAAGCGTTTTTCTTCTTCTTCGTTTTCTCGTCGAATTGAACTCCAAGAAATTTCCTATTAACAATATTATTAATATTTAGCAAACAAGTCATCTTCATCTCTCTTCTCTCTCTCTCTCTTTCTCTCTGTCACTCTCTGTCAGACTCAGTCCCTGTGTAACCGTCTTGGATGGATATAAAATTTGAAATATTGATCTGCATAAATTAATTTTTTTAGAAGACTTTGAATTCTAGTGCTTGCCATTTCAAGAGGGACTACATTCAAAATTTAGGTCTAGGAAGTTTTCCCCTTCCTCAATTTCTATATATTTACCTTAATCAGAAACACCTTTGATTCGAGGGCCGGTTGCATAAAAAATTTTGATCAAAACGCATACGCTGCGGTCCAAGATTATGGGGTGGGCATATGTATGTATGTCCGCTCGAAAATTTTGCTTGGGCCATTTACCACCTTAAAATGTTGGGTCATGTACTCTTGCGTGTCCTCTCAATTCTTTACCTGTTTAGAAAAAAGTGCGATTAACAACAACGCCCGATCTTCAACTTAAATCGAATAAAAGTTAATACAACATTTCTTTCTGGGTGCCGAATATAAATATCCTTTTTTAAATGCCATCAATGCCCGATTGTGCAGTTCCATGAGAAGCCACTTTCGGTGTGAAAATTTCGAGGCATGAAATTTAAAAAAAAGGTGTGAAATTAAAAAAAAAACCCAACATGCGGCTCGAGCATGATCAAATCCGACAGCCGAAGGCGAAGATGAGAGAGAAGAGGAACACGAGGAAGGAGACTATCTGAGAAGGAGGGAGAGTGAGATAACGAGAGAGAGAGAGAGATAGAGAGGGGGGGGAGAGAGGGAGAGAGAGAGGGATAGAAGAGACAGAGAGATAAAGAGAGATGAAGAGAGTGAGGGAGAAAGAGAGAGAGTGAGAGTGAGGAAGAGAAGAGACAGAGAGATAAAGAGAGATGAAGAGAGTGAGAGAGAGAAAGAGAGAGAGAGAGATTAGTTAGGGGGCATAAAGAGAGTAATTAAGATGGAAGGGGATAGAGAGACAGCGATAGTTAGAAAGAGAAAGAGAGAAATGAGAGGGAGTGAGGGAGGGAGAAAGCGATAGACATCGAAAGGGGAATGAAAGGTAAAAAGAGAAGCAGCGGGATAGAATAGCACCACGAATACGAGATCATTCTCAAGATGAAAACGGTGGTTTTCATTTCATCTGACGCAATAAATTCCATTCAGAAAACAGACCCTCTGATCGATGGTCGATTGAATAGAAAAATAATAAATAAGATAGAAAAATGAACGAAATAGAAAAATAAAAGAAAAATAAATTTCCACATTGGCTAATTAATTGAAATTGACTCCTAATAAGGCGACTTTGAAGTCTTTCGAAAAATATTTGAGCATATTTAGTTACGATAACAACTCAGTTAACCTCGACAAGGTCTGAATTCTTCATTGTTAGGCGTAAGTCAGATTGCCCGATGATTTCACAGGAGATCTGGCCGCATTAATAGAAAAAAAAATGAACTGAAAAAAATAAAACACTTTACGAGTCCCGATTCTTTTCCCTTATTATTATTTCGTAATTTATTTGCAAGTTGTCAAAGGCTTTTTTTTCTGTTAGGAATGTTCCAACTTGTACTGTCCTGGTTTCATGGCTTGGAAATGGAATAACAATTCTAAGGTGAGTGAGAGTAAGTGAGATTCAGGTTGTTTTTTTGACTTTATTTAGTATCAATTAAGTGTTATTTAGCGTGTTGTGTTGAAAAAACATTTAATTGATTTTATATCTTTGGTGAGTAGAGGAAAAAAAGGAAGAGGCAGAAGTGCCGTGAATCATTTCATGGTACACTATGATTACTCACTCAACAAACTCTTCTCCACACGGGCAGACGTCCTTTGCTTTCGAAGGGCGAATAATTGCAGAGGGATTGACGAAGCAATGGAGGGTTTTTGGAGCAATACTGTAAGAGAAAAGAAGCGTCGAGCTCAAGAGACTTCTGCCAAAAGTCATTTTCAAGATTGGTTGTCAAATTCAATCAATTACCAACTTCTAGAATGATTTTGTCTTCTTTGCAGATGATCTCTCTCTCTCTGTTTGCCTTTCTTATTAGCTGGGCAAGACCCTCTTCATCTCTCTCTCTCAATCTCTCTCCTTATCTCTCACTCTCTCTCTTCTCTCTCTGTTTCTATCCTTTTCTCTCTCTCTGTCTATCACTCTCGTTCTCACTCTCTTTCTCTTACATTCTCTCTCCTTGTCTCTCTCGTTCTCCCTCTCTTTTAGAAGGACGGAAGAGATTGTAGTGAGCGAGAGAGTCTCATTGTCAGAGTTTGGATTAGAGAGTATTCCATTCTACAATTTAACAACCGATAAGTATGGGAAATCTACATATGTATCTATGTATGTTCATCGACCAGCTGCGGGAATATATATTTGGCAATTTCATAGACGCAATGGGTGAGATGTGTAACTATGTAAATGCATAGAGAGACCATTTCAGTCGCCATAATTTCCAGACCTCACGAGAATGCTAATGACGGTTTGAGTGACAATTACGTGGAGAAAAAGACAGTATTGTGGGCGGTGTCAAAACGTCGACAAGTCAAAAAGGCGTATGAAACCGAGCTTCGTCATATAATTATTATTGCGAAATTCCAATGAGAATTTTCCCTTGATGAGCGGGGTCAGCTGCAGAGTGAGTGAGGGAGTGCGAGAATGTGAAAGCCGTGCACTAATATGGCTCGAAATATTGCCTCAGGGCTCTAAGCCCCGTCATAAATCATCTTCTTTACTAGGTGTTAATAACCTTCTTTCGGATACATAAGCAGAGAACAGCCTCCATTCCATTTTCGACGGCACTCTCGGTGAGGTCGGCGGACTCTGCATTTTATATTCTAATTGACTCTCTAGTAATTACTTCAATCATCTTTCTTAAATCTCTCATGTTAGAAATATTCTTACGGAGTAGAATGAAGATTTATTCAATCGATAAAGCGGTACGAATGCCTCTGGTGGTGCCATTCGAACTGCAATTGGACATGGACAAGGGTAATTCGAAAAGACTTTTGAGATGTTTCATCAAAATAATAAATCCTCTTACAATTAGACTTTCATAATGTCTTTTTTAATTAATTAATTAAATTAATTTAATGTTTAAATGTTTGTCCCAGCTGCCGCTGCAACGCGAAAGGAGCAGCCACTGCTCCCCTTGCATCTGGCAGAAGAAGCACCTCGCACTATGAAGAAGAGCCGCCGACTCGCCCTCGGCCTCCTTTTTCTCGTTCTCGGAACGGTAGCTATCGCTACTTGTGGCTGGTTTGGAAGTGGAGAGGAAGACGCTATGGCGAAGGTGGGAGATGGAGAGGGAAAGAAAGATTGAGAGAGAGACAGATTGAGAGAGAGAGAGAGTGAGAGAGAGAGAGAAAGAGAGAGAGTCGAGTTCCTCGCTCCTTAAAGAATCCGCGCCGCACTTTAACCCCGGCGATCCTATGGGGAGAAGCAGAACGAGCAGTCAAATTGCCTGCCGATCCTGCAGTTGGAATCAAAGAGGGGCCAGCAACAGTCGATCCTCGACTACTTGATTTTATTTCATTTTCTACGCCTGTTTCTTTTTATGTTTCTTTTTAGATGTCCTCTGAAACATTCATCTTAAAGTTTACTGACAAGGGGGACCACAAGGAACCCCAGTCTCTTTCTTTCTTCTTAATATAGAAATAATCTTCCAGTTCCCTGCTCCGCTCGCTGTCAAGAAGGTCGCCGCCGTTTCATAGACTATCATAATGCTCGGCTCAAGCGACTGTTCGAGGAGAGGAAGATGAAAGTTCGTCAAGAAGTCGAGGTCAGTAATTAAAATTCAGGAGAGAGAGACTCGAGATGAAATGAGACGACTTCCTTTGTTCTTCTGGATCTTTCTTTTTTCTCTCCTTCTTGTTCTTTTGTATTTCGCAATAATTCAAAACTGCTTTATTTCGTTGTTGCCAAAATATTCAATGTTGTTTTGCTTAAAAATTTTACCGATTAAAAAAAAATAAAATGCAGATATCTAAAAGCGTCGCATTTTCCTTACTGCCTCCACAAGTTGCAGCTCGACAAAAATAGAGAATGAAAGAAAGAGATATTTGGACAGTGACGGAGAGAGAGCCAGTGATAGAGTCAGAGAGAAAGAGTGAGTGAAATAGTGCGAGAGAGGCTGACAATGAGAGGGCAGATAGAAAGCGAGTTTTGAACAATATCAACATGTCATTACGAGAGCATCTTATATTGAGAGGAAATGTAGATAGAACCGCCTGTTGGTAACATTCTTGGCACTTCCTAAGGCCAAATAAAGAGAAAAGATGCCGAACCAGCTGAACTTTACATGCAAAGTGTCTGCAATTCGTCGTTATGATTTTGGACAAGGAGAATGTTGACGGATGTAGTGATGAGTCACTGATGACTACAAGGCTAATATAAAAGAACAATTAATTTTTTTATTAAATATGCTTAAATTGCGAATTTATCATCCTTCCGTAATAGCAATACTGTTACATAGGGAAAGACTGAGTCTGAGATATGAGAGAAGGAGACAGAGAGAGATAAAACGAGGAAGAAGGAAGATGAATAACAACTTGTTTCCTTATAAACGTTATGCTATGTATATATAAATAATACACAAATATGTAAAAAGAATATTTTTTATGTTCGGGTCGAACAAAAAATGTATATGGCGAACCCGTGGTTTGCGCAGCCCTTTTCACATGAAAAGATGAGTAGAACCGATAAGATGGTGAACCAATGACTGTGCAAACTAACATCCTTTGTTCTTTTGGATCTTTTTATTTCTCCCTCTTGTTGCTCATGTCTTTCGCGATAGTTAATGACTGCTTTATTTTTTTTCGTTCTCGCCAAATGTTGTACTGTTAAAAAATTATTTTTACGAATAAAAATTTCTAACATAAATACTCTAGTAATGCTAGATTTGTCGCGCAGGTTAGAAGTATTGTGAATATTTGAAGCGCGCTTTGTTCTAAAAATAGCAAAGCGAAATGAAAGATGCCAGAGATATAGAATGAACAATTCATTTTGGCTGCTCAATGACTAAAATGAACAGCAATCGAACGTTGAGATTGCAATTGGTCGATTGACTCAGAAATAAGACACAAAAAAACGTGATGATTAATTCGAACAAGTCCTCTTTGTAAACAACTTCTACAAATGGTGACGAATTGATAGACAATGAATGATCTTGCAATCAGACGAAATAATTCATCGTCTATTATTTATGAAATTAGCCATTCCTAATATGTGGAATAAGATGGCCCAGGACTGAGCAGTGGCAAAAGGTTGCTCGTCTGGAGCTGCTCGGCCGGGCATGGGGGGGATACATCCGGAAGATTCCGCCATCCCGGCCATGGCCTGGGCCGGCCCCCGAAGGGTGGGAGGTTCGCTCGCCACTCCAGCTTGGCTCACGAACCTCGAAAGGGGAAAAAGGGGACAGGGGTAACCCAATAACGCGAGCTTAGATATACCACCTCCCGGCGCAATCTAGACTGGCCTCCTTTTTCCACTCTCAAGATTAACTATCTGACTGGCGCAAAGACCATCTTTCAAAAAGAATTTTTCCGAGCTTCGTCATATAATTTGGAGGAAAATCTTTCTGAATCGAAAATATAAATTTAAGATGTCTGAAATTCTCGTTTTTGATGTTAGATGTCGAAGAGGACGCGAATCGAATCTGCGAGCTCGGCATCCAGTTATGGCAGTCATTCCTGAGGTGACACGGGTCCCGCTGATAAGAAAGACATAAGAATGACAAATAGAGCGATTTATTGTACTTTTTATTTATAATTTTTTTTCAAAATCATATCCAAGATTTTCTATATACTTATATAGAAAATCTTAGATATGTATCTAGATAATACTCACTTTGTTGTTGTTGTTATTTTAGAAATATTTATAAAAGGGATGTTTAATGATGTCGGAACTGTTGTCTCACGTCTATCGAAGATATCCCATTTCTTCAGATCCTTTAATAGGAAAAGAGCCGCGAGCAAACCACGGGTCCAAACCCCCTTTTTCCTCTTCATTTTTCGTTCGACTGATATTCCAAAGTGAGGTCCTGCGCGGAAGATTCAAACATGAATTTTGTTTTCTCGCGATCACTCGAATATTCAAACAATCCCACCATTCTTCTCTTGTAAATGATGTACTTTTTTTTAGAAAATAAAATACAAATCTAATTACTTTAAATTCAGACATAAGCAGTTTTTTAACCAACGGAATCGTTACAATACACGAAATAATGTTAGTTATGCCAAGCCTCATATGACGCGTTTTGCGAGAGTATCAAAATGGCCGGGGACCCGGCAAAATTAGATTTCTCTCAAAAGCTCTTTATAGGTACTTTTTAACACGACGAAACGATTGGAATGGGTCCGGGAGTTTGAAATCACCATTTTAGCGAGCTGTGCGATGTTTAAATTTCGAGAGCCCGAGGAAACTTTCAGAGATGGTCGCACATTCGCGTTCGCTGTTTCTCTATCTTAAGTTGTAGAGCAAACAATTATCTTTCCAATGAGCTATAGTATGCCAGATACCGACGAGGTCTTTAATGTTTCCCGATCATAAAACTGTTGAAATACGCACGGTTCATCGTTTCTTTGACCTATGCACCGGGCAAGGTAAGAAGAATGCATTTTCTGAGGATGATTTAGTGTAGTGCGATCGATTCGAAGGCGGAGTCCAAAGGTTCGATTCTCCTGGCTAACGAACCGTTTTGCCCGGCAATTAATAAATTTGTTTTGCGTTTAAATTTTATTTAAACAGTTACATAAAACACTACATGAATTCTCTTTTTTTTCATGCTGTATATCGCTTGTGTTGCGTTTTCGGCGTGAGTAACGCCCAAGCAAAGTGCATGCCGATGCACATGCACTGAACCGTGCGTATTTCAACAGTTTTATGACTGGGAAACATTAAAGACCTCGTCGGTATCTGGCATACTATAGCTCATTGGAAAGATAATATTTTGCTCTACAAAACCCATGCGGTTTTTCCATATAAGAGAATGGCGCCTCTCCAAAGTCTAGCGGCCGCTGAGACCGTAAAAGTTAACATTTTCAAATTCTACTTTGGTAGCTTTATAAAGCAATATCTTGTCTATTTATGACAAAATTTTCACGAATATTGCTTTATTGCGTGTGAAACAGCGAACGCGAATGTGCGACCATCTCTGCAAGTTTTATTGGGCTCTCGAAATTTAAACATCGCACTGCTCGCTAAAATGGCGATTTCAAACTCCCGGACCCATTCCAATCGTTTCGCCGTGTTAAAAAGTACCTATAAAGAGCTTTTGAGGGAAATCTAATTTTGCCGGGTCCCCGGCTCTTTGGCTTCCTTACGATTCTCTCGCAAATCGCGTCATATTATGACACCGATTAATAAATCCACCCTAACGCACCTTCCTTTCCATTTTTTGCCCAAAGTAAAACCGTTGGGTTCTAGGTCTATTTTATTTTTTTTCTAACTTTTCTTCTGTGTAAATCCCTTGTTCATATTAATTGCATGCCCCAATAGTTAAAATAAAATAAAATAAAACAATATAAAATAAATAAAATAAAACAATAAAAAAATATATTTAAAAAAAACCTCCGGTAGCCGAAGGCGAAGATGAGGAAGATGAGAGAGAGAAGAGAAAGACGAGGTGGAGACGACCTGAGAAGGAGGGAGAGTGAGAGAACGAGAGAGAGAGAGAGAGAGAGAGAAGAGAAGAGATAGAAAGATAAAGAGAGATGAAAAGAGTGAGAGAGAGAGAGAGAGAGAGAGAGAGAGAGAGAAAGTTAGGGGTGCATAAAGAGAGTAGATAAGATGGAAGGGGACAGAGAGACAGCGAAATGAATTAGAAAGAGAAAGAGAGAAATGAGAGGGAGTGAGAGACATAGAGGGATAGAGAAAGAGGTAGACATCGAAAGGGGAATAAAAGGTAAAAAGAGAAGCAGTGATATAGAATAGCAGCACGAATACGAGATCATGCTAAACATGACAATGGTGGTTTTCATTTCATCCGGAGCAAAAAAGGCCATTCAGAAAACAAACCCTCTGCTGAGATGTTCGGATTGAATAGAAAAATAGAAGAAAAATAAATATCTGCATTGGCCTAAAAATGCTGAATTGTTCATAATTAGGCGTAAGTTAGATTACCAGAGAAAAATGAAATAAATAAGAAGATAAACACTTTACGAGTCCCGATTGTTTTCCCTTATTATCATTTCGTAATTTATTTGTTTTATTCTCAAGAGGGTTTTTTTTCTGTTTGGAATGATCAAACTTATCCTGTCCTGATTTCATTGCTTGGAGATGGAATATCAACTCTAACGTGAGTGAGGGTAACTGAGATTCTGATTGTTGTTTGACTTTATTTAATATGAATAAAGTGTTATTTGACGTGTTGTGTTGAGAGAAGCATTTCATTGATTTTAAATCTTTGGTGAGTACAGGAAGCGAAATGAAAAGGCAGAACTGCCGAGAATCATTCCATGATACACTATGACTGCTCACTCAGCTACTCTGCTGCTCACCGGCAGACAATCTTCTTGGCTTCCGAAGGAGGAATAATTGCAGAGGCGGAGCAATGGAGGTTTTTGGAGCAACACTGTAAGAGAAAGAGAATGGCAGCGTCGAGATCATGGGACTACTGCCAAATGTCATTTTCAAGAATGGGTATCAAATTCTTGAAAGAGATAGAGAACATCCTTCTCACCTACGAACTCCACCTCCCTACTAAAATATTGATCCTTTCATAAAAAAAATCAACAGCTCAAACATGAGCATTTTCAAGGGAGATTGGCATTTAGATGAAAGATCGGGAGGCAGAAGTAGAGAAAAGAGAGAGAGAGAGAGAGAGAGAGAAAGAGAGAGTGCGAAAGGAGAGTACTGCGAGAGAGAGAGAGAGATAGGAAGAGGGAGAGAGGGAGAGAGAAAGAGAGAGAGAGATCTATGAGTAAGGGGGCAGAAAGAGAATAAATAAGATGGAAGGGTAGTGAGATAGGGAAAGAGATAACTTAAGAGGGAGGGAGAAAGTGATAACCTGAGAGATAGAGAGCGAGAGAGAGAGACAGTGAAAGGGAGAGAAAGAGATAGAGAGCGAAAGGGGAATATAAGGCAGGAAGAGAAGCACTGACATAGAATAATAACAGGAATAAGAGAGCATACATACTAAAGACGACAACGGCAGTTTTCATTACGACCGACACAATAAAGGCCTTCGCAAAACAGCTTATTAGAGCGATGAGAAGATTCTTTGAATTCTAGTGCTGGGGCAACCATTTCAAGTCAGACTCCATTCTAAATTTGGTCTATGTTTTTCCTTCATCAATTTCAATATGGCCAATGTCGGCTGCTCTCGTCGATATGCACCATTTTTGCCTCACGAATTTTTTGGCCTCGGCGGCCACAGTAGAAGCTCCGCCAATTCGTTTTAAAAATTGCGGGATATTTGAATAATATTCTTGGTAGTAATTTAGCGCGAGTTTTAAAATTTTTGCCCATAGTGAGCAAAACTGAATGGTTTTTCACTATTCCAAAGTGCTGTGTATTAACCTTAATCAGCAACACCTTTGATTTTCACGGGATGACCATTCCGAATTCCGGTAGTATGAAAAATTGGATCAAGACGCATACGTTGCTGTCAGAGATGGCTTCCTCTTCATTCAGAAAAAGGGAGAATGCAAGAAGTGAGCAGGAAAATTTGAATTTTAAATTATTATGAATTTCGCTCCCATCGGTTGTAGTAGATGATATATCAAAATTAAATTATATTTCACTTTAATAATTTTATTAAATATTTTATTTATTTATTTGGTTATGAGACAATGTGAACCCTGACTGGCTAGTATTCGAAGCAGCCTGACCCCCGGAGGGGGCCTTGCTGCTCCTCTTTCCCTGCCACACTGCCTCAGACAATATCTATATTTTTAAGGTTCATCGAGGCGCAGACAATATCAGTCGTGACAGAGATTCCGCTTACTCAGGTGAGGAAATTAATTCAAATCATTTGACACTTCACTCAAGTGGCTTATATTAACGTTTTAATTTTCTTGTTCTATATATGTATTTTGGCCTCCACGGGGGTTTCAAGAATCGTAAGATCTATTTTGCGAAGGCTTTTATTGTGTCGGTCGAAATGAAAACCACCGTTGTCGTCTTGAGCATGATCTCTTATTCGTTATATTCTATGTCATTGCTTCTCTTCCCGCCTAATTCCCCTTTCGCTCTCCATCTCTTTCACTCCTCTTCACTGTCTCTCTCTCGTTCTCTATCTCTCAGGTTATCACTTTCTCTCTCTCTCATTTTCTCTCTCTTCTCTCTTTCGCTCTCCTCTCTCACGCTCTCTCTCATTTTCTCTCTCTCTCTTCCTATCTCTCTCACTCCATCTCCATCTCATGTCGTGACAGAAATCCTCTTCGCTGGCCTCCTCTCCTTTCTGTCCTCCCTCGGCCTACACACCAACCGCTTCTTCATCAACCTCTACGTGGACCCTTCGATCCCCTCGGCACTGGTCTGTCTTTCACTCACACTCTCTCTCTCTCTCTTCTATACTACTCTCTCCCGATCTTTCATTGAATTTCAATCTCAATTAAAATGATCACCTGTAAGCAGCTGACAACGAGTAGTAATATTCGCTAGGATGCATTCTGCCTTAACTCTTCGACTTGACTGTACATGCAATTGTTCTTTTTCTTTCGGGCACACACAATTAAAATAGCAAGTTTCGACTGACATTTTCAGCTCTCTATGCTATCAAAAGGAACAAAAACAGCACATCAGTTGGTAATAATGAGGGGAATACATATTCAATCGAAAAATATACATTTAAAAAATTTGAAATTCCCTCCATTTCATAGAGCTGACGCGTTCCGTGCGGAAGAGGACGTGAACCGAATCGGCGAGCTCGGGTTAAAGCTGAGGTAGCGGTGATTACGGATCTTGACTTTTTAGGAATTGTTTTTAATAGTTTTGTTTTGTTAAGCACTTTACCTTTTACAGTTTAGTAGCCTTTTTCTACTTCTTTAGCAGCTTAGTGAGATGGCTCGATCGACCGATTTTTATTCCGAAGGCCTTTATCGCGTCGGTCGAAATTAAAACCACCGTTGTGATCTTGAGCATTATCTCGTATTCCTGGTGCTATTCTGTGTCACCTTCTATTTCCATTTCGATATCTATATGTTTATATTCCTTTCTCTCTTGTCTCTGGTTCTATCTCTGAGGTTTACACTTTCTCTCTCCTTCCCTCTCATTTTTATATTTCCCTTTGTCACTATATCGTTGTCTTTCGATCCCCTTCCATGTTATTTACTCTCTTTCAGCACCGCACTGACTCATATCTCTCTCTTTCTCTCTCATTCTCTCTCTGTCTCTCTTTCTCTCTCTCCAGACAGAAGTGCTCTTCGATGGCCTCCTCTCGTGCATCTAAATGTAATTAAGACTTAATAAACATATATTGGATTAGAAAAATAAATCAGACCTAGTGACTGATCCAACAGAAAATTGAATATGATGGAAGCATCTAAAACAGTCAACCTGAGGATTTGAACTTGATTATGGTGCCAGTCCTGAACAAAAGTTCACATTTGAATTTTTTTAAAGAGAATGAGCGAGAGAGAGAGAATATGAAGAGACAGCGAGATAGTTAGAAAGGGGAAGAGAGAAATGAGAGGGAGTGAGAGAGAAGGAGAGAGAAAGAGTCGACATCGAAGGGGAATAAAAGGTGGAATAGAAGAACACCACGAATACATGATCATGCTCAAGATGACAACGGTGGTTTTCATTTCATCCGGCGCAGTAAAGGCAATTCAGAGTACAACCCCATCATTGGGTTTCGATTTCATCGAGTAAATAGAAAATGAAAGAAAAATAAATTTCTACTTTGGTCTAATAATTTGAAATTGATTAATAATAAAGCGAGCGACTTTGAAGCCTAACGAGAAATATTAGAGCACATTTAGTGACGATAATCACTCAGTGAAACTCGACAAGATCTGAATTCTTCATTATTAAGCGTAAGTCAGAATACAAGAGGAAAATAGACCATCTGATTTCGCTGACTCTAAACAAAACATGTTCCTAGATGAAATTTGAAGCGATTTCGAAATTTTATTGAATGATATGTAAATGGTTTCACAAAACAGGTTTTGGATGAATTTATGACACATGAATTTTCAGGGTTACGGTAGTGTATCCCGAAGGGAAAAAATCGGATGATGATGAAATTAGGCTCATTGAATAGAGCGTGTCGAGTTGTATAAGAAAAATGTTTTTTGTTAACAAATTCGAAAACAATTTTTCCGGGGCAGGCTGCCGTAAGCGCATGCTCGACTCTTACAGAGAGGCCGTCTTAAATTATCTTACAAGAATAGGGAATTTTTAATTGTATCTTTTAAGTTCTTCAAAAAGAATTTTTCTGAATTTTAATTCTTTAAAAAGGAAAAAAAAGTGTTCATTAACCTTATCCCTGCAGTCATCACTGCTTCTTTCAACATTCTTCTTGTCCTCACCATCGCGACAAATTGCAGACTTCGCGCCAGAAATGAATACTTCATAACGGCATTCTAGTCCTAAGCCGACTTTTGCGAAGGCAGTTATTTTTTTTGCTTTTTTGGTATGTTTTGTTTATTTTATATTGTTTTTTTAAGTTTATATATAAGTAAATACATAAATGCTTTTGTAATATATAAGCACTTCCCCTATGAATGACGGAATCTATCGATTGCCTCACGTTTACAGTGCGACTGCCTGAAAAATTTCATATAGTTCGGCATCTTTTTTTTTCTTTTTAATTGACCTAAGGAACTTCCATTATCATCCATGGGTGCTACAAACAGGCGGTTCTCGCAACCTCTCTTTTCAATATATGACCCTCTCTTATTGATATGTCGATTCTTTAATTTTCCATCAATTAATCTCTCTGTTTCCTTCTCTCTTCATCTCACTCTCATCTTTATCTCTATACTCTATCTCTCTATGCCTCTCTCTCGCATTGTCTCTCCCTGTCTCTCTCTCTGTCTCTCTGTCTCTGTCTCTCGGTCTCTCTCTGTCTTTTTCTCTCTCTCTCTCTCTCTCTCGCTGTCTCTCTCAGATGCAGTCTTTCCCTGTGCAAACTTAATGTTATGCATAGTAATACAAAATAAGCAACGTTGATCTGCCTATAGAAATTTAATCAATGAGAAAAATGTTCTTGTGCTCATTTCAAACTTGGGAAAGCATTTCAATTCCAAATCCATTCTATTTTCTGTGGCACAGGAGGTTTTCTCTTCCTCCATTTCAATATATCTAGCTTAGACTGCCAAATCTTCGATTCTTTGTTTGTTCTGTTTGCAAAATTTCATTAATGCCAGATGAATACTCTACGGCAAAAGATGCGGGAATGGAGGAATGCGTGGCAGCCCTGAAAATTTTGGTCCATTTACCAAATCTAAACTTTCGGGGACTGTGTCCTCTCAATTCTCTTCCTGTTAAAAAAAGAGCAATTAGCGACAAGGCTTAATCTTCAACTTTCAAGACATAATTTCATTTAATTTAATATTATATGTTGCTGCCGAACACAAATATAAATTTTTTTAAATGATATTAATGTCCGATTGTGCAGCTCCATGAGAGGCCACTTTTGGTATGAGATTTTCGAGCAGAAAAGATGTGAAATAACGGGTATGTAGTTTTCCACTGACGAAGTCTCTGTGTCTTTGGCAAGTTAGGCCATTGCTCAAACGGCGAAAAAGCAGAGCAGCACTCCTCTGCCTTTTCGCCGTTTGAGCGGTGTCCAAACTTGAAAAACTTGGTGACGTCAGAGAGACACGGTAGTTTTCTTCAACCCTTTGTCCGTGTCTTTGCCATTTATCATACGTGCGTGGGAGTGGGAAACTATTATTCTTTATAAACCAAGAGCCATTTTTTTACTATTTTGGTATGCTTTATTTGATACATAGGGATGACGAGATAGAGAGAGAAGACGAGAGAGACAGAGAAAAGACGAAAGAGACCGAGAGTGCGATTGAGTCAGAGAGAGCGAGAGAGAGAGAGAAAGAAAGGGAGGGAGATAGAGAAAAGAGAGAGAGAGAGAGAGAGAGAGAGTCTGAGAGGAAGATGATGAATGGAGAGTGAAAGAGGTTAGAAAGAGATGGGAAGATGATGAGAGTAAGAAAGACGAAATGACAATAGCAAATTTCATTTCACATTTTCAGATTTATTCGCAAGCGAAAGGAACAAGAAGAACGTATCATGTGGTAGTATTTTGGGGTAGAATCTTGTTGAATTGAAAATATAAATTTTCGATGTCGAAAAGGACGCGAATCGAATCTGCGAGGTCTTGTCCCGCTGATAAGACTGGTCTTGTCCCGCTGATCAGAAAGACGAATAGAGCGATTTATTGTCTTATTTTATTAATAATTTTTTTTTCAAAATCATATCCAAGATTTTCTATATACTTATATAGAAAATCTTAGATATGTATCTAGATAACACTCACTTTGTTGTTGTTGTGATTTTAGAAATATTTATAAAAGGGATGTTTAAATATGTCGGAACTGTTGTCTCACGTCTATCAAAGATATCCCATTTCTTCCCATCCTTTAATATTAAAAGAGCCGCGTGCAAACCACGGATTCTAAACTCGCTATTTTCTCTTCATTTTCTGTTCGAATGAAATTTCCAACGTGGTTTATGGTGCCGGTCTTGCACAGAAGACTCAAACTTGCATTTTGTTTTCCCGCGATCACTCAAATATTCAAACAATCCCTCCATGCTTCTCTTGTAAATTATATTAATATTTTTTTTAACAAAATGCAAATCTAATTGCTTCAAATTCAGACATAAGCAGTTTTTTTAACTAATGGAATGATAACAATACTGGAAACAAAGTTAGCTATGTCAAGCTTCAACTATGACACCGCCGAGAGACCTCCATCGCACTTTCCTTTCCTTTTTTGCTCGCAGTGAAACCGCTGGGTTTAAAGTTTGTTCTCACTTTTCTTTTCTATAATTGTAAACCCCAAATTTAATTTAAATAAAATTTGAGGGAGAGGGACAGAAGGAGAAAGATAGTGAGAGAGGGAAAGAGGGTAAGAGAGTTACAGTAGAGAGAGAGAAAAAGAGAAAGCAAAAGAGTGATATACTAGTGCCAGGGGGATGGGAAGGTCGGTGTGGAAGTTGATGAAGAAGCGGTTGGTGTGACGCCGTGGGAGGACAGCCACGTGAGGAGGCCGTCGAAGAGCACTTCTGTCAGTAATTGATTGTGATAGGGAGAGAGAGCGAGTGAGAGAGAGAGAGAAGTAGAAGAGATAGAGCAAGAGAGAAAGAGAGAGGGGAGAGAGAGTGAGGGAGAGATGGAAAGTGAGTGAGAGATAGAGAGTAAGAGAGAGGGAGCGATGGGGAAAGAGAGAGAGACGCAAGGAGATCTTGTCCCGCATATATGGAATACAACGAGAGAAAGTTATTGTATTTTAGGTAATAACAAAAAAAACCTTTTAATTTTTAATTTTCAAAATCATAGACATATGCAGAAGCTCGTAATCATTTTTATGATATTTTTAGAAATTTTTACAAAAGCTGGCCGCTCTCAACGGATATTATGCCTAATTAATTAATGTGTTGATGCTGCCGCGTTCAAACCGGAGTATATCGAATTTTTTCACATCGTTTCATGAGAGAATGGCCTTGTAAATCACGGGTTCACCATGCGTTTTTTTTCTTCTACTTCGTCTTCTTTTGGAATTGAAGTCCAAAAAAATTTTTATTAACTATAAAATTAATCTTTTGCAAACAAGTCAATAATCCGTTATTCATCTTCATCTCTATTACTCTCTCTCTCTCTCTCTCTCTCTCTCTCTGTGTCGCTTTCTCACCCATGAACGGAGAAACAAGTCCCACCCCAATCTGGCTCCCTCTCACTTTCCCTCCCAATCTTTATCTCTAAATCATTATTTCTCACTCTCTCTCACTGTCAGACTCAGTCCCGACTTCTGCGTAGGCATTTATTTTATTATTATTATTATTTTAAATTTTTGGTACGTTTAATTTGTTATATTGTTTTTGATTTATGTATATATAAATACATAAATACTCTTGTAATATATAGGCCTGCAAAGTTCAGATGGTTCGGCATCTTTTTCTCTTTAATTGGCCTAAGGAACTCCATTATCATCCAAGAATGCAAACAGGCGGTCCTTTTGACATGACGATTATTCCTACTATTCCTATTATCCCACTCAGCATGC